>WNWK01003074.1:38710-181325 GCA_009830355.1 Cherax destructor
TCATTGACAAAGCCTGGCAGGAAGTTTCATAAAGAACAATGAACTCTGCTTGGAGGAATTTGTGGCCAGAAGCAGTGGCTGAAAGGGACTTTGAGGGCTTTAAGGCTGTGCCTATAGTGGAGGATATTGTCTCTCTGGGCAGGTCTTTGGGTCTGGATGTGAGTGATGGTGATGTGGAGGAGTTAGTGGAGGGGTACAGGGAAGAGCTGACCACTGAGGAGCTGCAGGAACTTGAGAAGAAGAAGCACAAGACTAAGAAGGATGCACTCTCTTCAGGCTCGGAAGAGGAGATAGAGGAAGCCGCTACTTCATTAATCAAATAAATCTTTGTCAAATGGATGGACGTCAAAAACTTTGCAGAGAAGTACCACCCCAACAAAGCCCAACCAAGCCGTAATAGCATTGTCTGGAATGACCAGACAATGTCACATTTCCGAAACTTCCTGAGGAGAAGTCAGAAGCAAAGTTCTTTGGACAGATTTTTAATAAAAGTCAAACCAGGTGAGCTTCTACCAGGTCCAAATAGAGAAAAGAGACAGAAAAAAGAAGGGGACTCTCCTAAACAATAACATTTCCCCCCTCCTCCCATCAATGTATAATATGCCAATAACATTAGGATTTTTTTTTCATGGAAACGGATTAATCGTTTTCCCTATATTTCTTATGGGAAAATTCGTTTGGTATACGTCCTGTTTGGTATAAGTCTAAGGTCCTGGAACGGATTAAGGATTAAGGTACCACTGTATTTGACTTGTTGAGATTCAAGAAGCAGAATGTTTGCTTGCACTTGTAAAAGTTATGTATATCAATTATTTCTTCCTGGGTTTGTAGCTCAATAACCACAGGCGATTTAGAGACATTATTGAATAGACATCAGGTCTCAGTAATATTGTTCTCTCTCGTTATCAGTAAGAGTATTATTGGAAAACATATTCTCTTTATAAATTACCCAATGGTAATGAGTGTAAAAATTGGCTCTGTAGTGCACAGTTAATACTGGTTAAGAAAAGACAATTTGCAGAACAAACTTTTACTAGAACATTGTTTCCTTCAGTGTTGATCGTAATTAAATTTTGACTGTCAATCTCAACACTCTTTGACAATGTGTAATTGTGAGGGAAAAGTCGTAATTGGGGTTGTTCAGACAGCCAGGAACCATTAGCAAGTTACAGCCCGTGCTTCCATCTTGGCGGGCTGGGGCAAACCCCAGTTCCTGGTTGTCTGAGGTGTTTTAATTACTACTCTTGTAGTAGTAACCTTACCTGGTGTGAGGTGAAGTTTGGAGAGTCACTTCACCTCCACTCTTCTCCTGATCAGGTAAGGTGATCTACCAGGAGTATTTCTGGTCGTTGTTTTTTTATGGTTACCAGTAATGTCTTACATCTTCAAGTTGGCATACCACCCTTGATTTCTTAAGTGTTATATTTGCTTAACTTGTGGTAACCAGTGTATTTTTTTCTTATCAGCTCTGGTGCTGGCCTGGTCAGCCCGTGTAGACGCCAAGATATAAAGGAGCAAGATTCAAGTCTATCAGACTTAGAGGATTTCAATTACTCATTGCTACGTCTTCCTACTTACTTCAACCAAGTAGCACAGGGAAATCCCCAACAACGGATAAGATACCAGCTGCCCAGGATAACCTACACCGTCTCGTCAACACCTGAGAATTCTCCTGGGCCATACATTCAACACCGTACCTGAACCAACAACGGCCATATTTTCATTAAATTTTTATTAAAAACTTAAAAATCCATCTTCATTATTAAACCTAGAGTCTTTATTTATTTTTCCATTATTTTTTTTCCGATCAGGTGGAAGGCGTTTCCCTGACAATGGCGACCCTGCCAGGATTCGACTCTTGAGGCAACATCTTCCTGATGGTTCAACTGGTTGTGAGTATAACATTTAAGATTGTAAAGGGTGAGTAAGTATCGTTAAGGTGTCAAGTCATTACTGGTAGTCTGGTTGACTTACCGTTGTTTGGTTCTTCGGTTTGGTTTAGAGGTTTGTCCATTAGTCGGACCTGGGGAACTTCAGTGATAACCCCTCCCGTGTGAACCGTGTATATTTATCTTAGTGAAGGCTATTGAGCCCACAAGTGTTTCTTCCAAGTTGGAAATAGTAGTTCATTTTCGTCTTTGGGAAGGTTAGGAAAGTGTGCGGACGTAGTCTCTCTTTTGAAACTGATGTTTCAATTATTAGTTTGTTAGTTCAAACTTGTCAATTTTGTTGTGTAACATTTCTTTTCTTAAGATGGATTCTTTAGATTTACAGGACAGAACCTTGATAGTTATATAACTTCTGAAATGGCTATAGAAGAGAAAAGGAAGAATTGGAAAGACTAGGTCTAGAAGAGAAAAAGGAACAGGAAAGACTAGCTCGAGAAGAGAAACAAGAACAGGAGAGGATTGCTCGTGAGGACAAAAGAGAACAGGAAAGGATAGCTAGAGAAGACAGAGTTCAGGCTAGAGAAGTAGCCTACAAAATAAAAGAACTTGAAGAACAACTTTTTTGTTTTTGGTTCAATTTCAATGAAAGTTGATACTGTGATTTAACCAGCATTTGCCACCTACACACGTTTTTGTATTGACTTTATGTTGCAAAATTGCAAGATATTGCAAAATTCTATGTAGAGGAGGGAGGGTTTTATACCCTCCTTCCTCTACAAAATTGGTAAGATATACAATGTTCTAGTCGACATCAGATGAAAGATAAAGAGCTAGATAATCTTTATTTCAAAGTTTTTTGAGCGAAATGTCAATAGATTGCATTATAAAAAATTGAAATTTGTGATTTTTTTAAGGATTTTTTGGGAGAAAAAAAATTCAATAAAAACAAAACAGTAAAACATATCTCAAATCAACGCTGAGGTGTAATAGAACCATCATTCCTCAATAACGTGCGAATAAATCATGACACTCCTATAAATACTCTTCGCAAAAACGAAAAAATAATGTCAATAATTTATTCCTGAGTTATTCATATTTTTGTTTTCTGTAAAACTCTATTGTTATGGTGCGCCAAATCTGAGCGTGTTGCACAACTCTAGCTTTGTTGACAGCCCTCAGGCTACTGAGCCACAATCTCTCCGCTCTCTTCACTCTAGTCCTCACAGAAGTTACCATGTAGAGTATTTTGAATGAAACAATCATAAAAATCGTAATTTTTGGAGTAAAAAAAAAACACTAATGACAGGAAAAACAAAAACAAATTACATCTTTGGAAAAAACATACTTAGAATTATGATAGTGAGAAGCTGATTGCATCAACATGTTGCCAGAATTATGCCTATTTTTTGGTAAGAAAACATTGTTTTCGATAGTTTTTCAGGTTCAATTTTTTTACCCCTTAAGGTTGGAATTAGAAGCCAAGAAGATAGAACTATCTAAACAGAAAATAGACAGAGGGGTACTAGAGTACCCTACCCATGAATTAAATATTAGGATGCCTCAAATACCACCTTTCACAGAGCAGGATGACATCGCGGCATATATTACAAGATTTGAGAATACTGCCACTCTCTATGACTGGTCATCAGATTCTTGGGCTACTAGGCTTGGCTTACTCCTGTCCAGGTCACCTTTAAATGTATATTCCACCTTACCCTCTGATATAATAACTAATTATACTCTGTAATAAAATTGGTAGAATTACCGACATTGTTAGTAAAGAATTCCTAATGTGACATTTTATTGTGGCAACGTAACGGCTTGAGAAAGCTCCTGGAGAGCGAAACGTTGCCACAATAAAATGTCACATTAGTTGCAATTGTGTCCTTTTACTTAACATAATTATACTCTGCTGAAGAAAGCCATACCTCAAGCTTTTAAGAAAACCACTCATCACTACAGGTCTGAGTTTCGTCACGCTAGAATATATCCAAATCAGAATTACATGCAGTACTTAACAACACTTTTCAGATTGTTTGATTCTTTGATTGACAGCGCTGAAGTCGACCACGACTTCGAGTCAATACGAGACCTGATGGTAAGAGATCAATTCCTTTCTTCTGTAAACTCTGACTTACGTATTTTTATCAAAGAACGGGACGTTCACACGGCTTCGGAAATGGCACAAGCCGCAGATATATATGCCTGCGCACATAATAACTACCCTAAGGAGCGTAGTAGATATAAATCTGTTGTGTCTAAACAATCTGAGGGATCCAAAACCTTCGTCCCTAAGAAGTCCACGGCCTTCACGGTAAAATGTTTCAACTGTAAGAAAAATGGTGAGAATATTGGGAAGTGTATCACTGAAGCTAATATTAGCCCACCTTTTAGTGAAGGTACTGTTAATAATATGAATGTTTCCACCATTCTTAGAGATACTGGATATTCTTGTATTGTTATCTCAAGTAAACTTTTCCCTAACCTAGATTCATCACGGTATAAAACTACTAAATTAACAGACTATTTAATAAGAAGTGATTCTTTTCCAACGATCAGATGTTTCATTAGGTGCAAGTAGTTTACGGGTTGGGTTGATTCAGTAGTTGCCCCAATAACTTCATGTTCTGTTTTGGTTGGGAACATAGAAGGGGCCACCTTCCCATCTGAAATAGACTGTGTGGGATTTTCAAGAGTTTCCAAGAAAAATATGGAACTTAATACTTCTGTTCCTTCCCACGTAGCTCCAGTGATGATTCAACGGGATAACTTAATTCCGAGTTCTGATAATCTGGAATCTCCTGGAACACCCTTAGAGAGACAGTCATCAAAACCAGTCAGCACGGAAACTAAGGAAGAACCACGAGTGACTGAATCTTTCTCAACAACAGGACACGGTTAACGTCCTTACCAGAGCTCAGTCTAAGGTAAGACTTATCCATCCTTTAGTTCTTTCCAAAGGAAAACCTATTGAGCTGTCACACCTAGATTTAGTGGGTCTCCAGAAGACTTGTCCTTCCTTAGAGGAAACCCGGAAGTTAGCATTAAAGGACCACGTGATTAAAAGAAAGTAGTTTACTTATAAATTTGAGTTCAAGGATAATCTTCTATACAAGACTATAGTGTCCGCAGACAATCCCAATGACGTGGGAAGAGGTCTGTTAGTCATTCCTAGGAATTGTCGTGAGACTATTTTGAAAATTTCTCATGACCTGCCAGTCTCTGGCCATTTCTTCCATAGGAAGACCTATGATAAGATCAAAGACTTGTACTTCTGGCCTTGAATGTCCTCTGACATCTATAAGTACTGTATATCATGTCAAGTATGTCAGCTTTCCTCACAAAAGGGTAGAACTAAGAAAGTTCCTATGGTAAAAATGCAGATTTTTTCAGTTACATTTGCTAGAGTTGCAGTGGATATAGTTGGTCCTCTCACTCCTCGTTCATCAGGAGGTCATAAATATATTTTGACTATGATTGACTATGCTTCCAGCTTCCCTGAGGCGGTACCCTTAAAATCCATTACGTCCATAGAAGTAGCTGAAGCCTTACTTTCCATTTTCACTGGTAGGTATACCCCGCGAAATTCTGTCTGATAAAGGGACGCAATTCACGTCAGAATTAACAGAACAAGTTTATCAACTTGTGTAACGGAAGAGTGGAAAGACAACATGCCATCCTAAAGTCCATATTAAAGAAACTTTGTATTCTTAAACCAACTGACTTGCATAGATACCTACCATGTGCTATCTTTGCAATGCGTGAGATTCCGAGTGATTCCCTTGGATATTCCCTTTTGAATTGCTGTATGGGAGACAAGCTCGTGGACCTCTATTTATCCTAAATGAACTGTGGTCCAAAGATATTAAACCTGAAGTTCAAAACACTTACCAGTTTCTCCTAGACCTTAGGGAAAGATTGGAAGAAACTGCGGATTTGGTTGTCAAGAACCCTAATGTGTCTATGGAAACTTGCAAGACATATTTTGACCATAAGAGCTCCAAGTGTAAGTTTAATATTGGTGATGAAGTTTTAGTTCTTTTACCAGACAAATCCAACAAATTGTTAATTACCTGGCGTGGGTCGTATAAGGTAATAAAGGTCTGTAATAAGGTAGATTATATATTGGATGTCAAGGGTAAGGAAAGAATGTATCACGTCAATATTTTAAAACGGTATAATCGTAGAGAAGTTAATCTTTGTTTAAACTCCTTTGATGAAGACACTATGTCTTACAGCTTAGTTAACAGTCATGATTCTTACGAATGTAAAGTTTCCATTATAGATGACGAGTCTCGCACAGAATCAAAGGAGCTACTGGATATCTTATCGGATAATCCTACAACAATTAACTCAAACATCAACATCAATAGTGAACTATCTAGTAAACAAAAGTCTCAAGTAAGTTACTTAGTAAATAATTTTTCAGACGTATTCTCAGAGATTCCAGGACTTACCACTACTGTTGTACACAAGACTGAATTATCAGATCAGGAACCAGTAAGACGGAAAGTCTATCCTGTCCCTGTTCACTTACGACAAACATTTGATAATGAAGTTGACAAACTCACAAAGTTAAAGATCACCGAACCTTCTAATCAGCTTTCTGTTCACCAGTTTTTATGGTCAAGAAACCAGACAATTCTTACAGACTGGCCCAACATTTTCGTTATTTAAATGCTATCACTAAATGGGATGCAGAGCCCATGCCAGTAATCGATCATGACTTGTATAAATTCCATGACTGTAAGTTCTTCTCTGAATTAGATATCTCTCAAGCATACCATCAAGCGTCATTACACCCAGACTCTAAACCATACACTGCTTTTCCCACTCATAGAAGACTAAAGCAATGTTTAAATGTATTTTGATAATATTTACATCAAGACTCATGTCTGGGAAGATCATCTTACAACACTGTCGCTTGTTTTAAAGAGACTAAGAGCTCATGGCTTTACAATCAAGCCACAGAAGTTTTTTCTTGGCTATTTCAAGATACAATACTTGGGGTTTATTATTTAAAACAATACTTTATCGCCTCTTCCTAACAAGACAAAAGCTGTCCTAGAAAGCACTTTCCCTACTACAAAAAAGTTGCTAAGGTTTGCTAAGTTCCTCTTTACATTCCTTTAAAACCCTCGCAAACAGTTCATCAGAGCCTGGGGATTTGTTAGGTTTTAATTTCTCTATTTGTCTGAGAACATGTCACTAGTTACCCTAATAGTGCATAGTTTATTATCGTCCTGTTCTACATAATTTATTATTGCTGGAATTTCGTTAGTATCTTCCTGAGTAAAAACTGAGAGGAAGTAGGTATTGAAAAGTTCACACATTTCCTTATCCCTGTCAGTGATCTGACCTGAGTTACTCTTAAGTAGGCCTATCTTGTCCCTAATCTTACTTCTGTATACCTGAAAGAACGCTTTTGGGTTAGTCTTCGAATCCCTTGCGACTTTAGCCTCATAATCCCTTTCTGCTTTTCTTATTCCTTTTTTTATTTCTCTCTTTAATTGAATATGTTGATTTCTTAACTGCCCTTCCCCTCTTCTTCCCTTCTTTTGATACGCCTATATATGCCTCTCTTTTGACCAATGAGATGCTTCAATCAATTGTTTATTCATTTGGGATCATTTTTGTTAGATCTAATTTCCCTACTCGGAACAAGAGTTGTCTGGGCAGCTAGAACTATGCTCTGAAACACGTCATATCGGCAACCAACCCTACCTACCTGACTCATAGTCAGGTCATCCCAATTTAGCCCACCCAGGTAATTTCTCAGCCCCATGAAGTCGGTCAAGCTGAAATCTGCGACAGAGACTTGATTGCAGTTATCTGGGTAATTCCATGATATATTGAATCTAAGTGATTTGTGATCGCTTTCCCCAAGCTCATCATTAACCTCAAGATTATTAACTAGTGATTCTTTGTTGGCTAGAGGTTGTTTCCTCTAGTTGGTTCTGTCACAAACTGTTTTAAAAAGCAGTCCTGAACCGTATCAAGAAAGTCAGGATTTCCTGTCACATTGAACCAATCAATTTGTCTAAAGTTAAAATCTCCCATTAACACAACATTTTCATATCTAGACGCCTTATGAATTTCGTTCCATAGAGCCTACGCACTCCCTATCAAGTTTGGGAGCCTATAAATCACACAAAAAATTAATTTTTCACGACCTTCGAGAAACTGTAGCCAAACAGATTATGTGTCCGATATTTCTAATCTTATATCTTGTCTAACACAACAATTTAAATGATCTCTGACATACATCGCCACTCCACCACCCTTCCTCTTGACTTTATTTTTCAAGTTGAACCAGGTGTACGTTATAGCAATAATATCTATATTATCTGCACTTGCAAGTAATCTTAGCTCATCTATCTTAATTCTTATCTAATTTGTATTTTAACATGATTCATTGACGTGTGAGCGACTCTATGTAAGTTGTCTGAAAATTTTGGGAAAATTTGTATTACCTGTAAAACAGAGGAAGGTCTTCATTGGCAGACTTTTTTTGTGAAACTCTGAAGCATCTCTCTCGTAAAGACGTAGCAATATTGAGGGATCAGAACCATTAAAGAACAACAACATAGATGCAAAATGAACTTGTCGATGGTGATCTTGAGCAAATGGCAGGTAAGTAGTTGGACAATCTAGTATATGTACTGGAAAATAATATCATGAAAACTTTACTAAAAGGTTATTTAAGCGAAACTATGATTTGAGTATCTTACTCTGCTGGTAAAATCAACAACATTGGAAGCTTATATCGAAAATGATTTACACAAACAATGAACAGAAAATGATATATAGAAGTAAAAGTTAGTGAGAGATATATATATTTATTTATAACCTGTGGATGAACAAATGAAGTCTTGTGAAGCCGAAAAAACTCTCCCAGATAATAAAAACAATAATACTAACGATGCTTCAAAATAAGTTTCATAGCCTCCTTCCAACCAGACAGACACTCCTTGACTACCAAAATAATTTTGGTGTCGCCCCTGGTGTGAGTTCTTTTACTTGAGTTATATGAAAGACTTCATCTAAAAGTTAATAAGATGAAGAGGTTGTGCGCTCGTATCTGAAAGCCTCTGCAAAGACAGTGATTATGTATGAGTGTGGTGAAAGTGTTGAATGATGATGAAAGTATTTTCTTTTTGGGGATTTTCTTTCTTTTTGGGTCACCCTGCCTCGGTGGGAGACGGCCGACTTGTTGAAAAAAAAAGCGCTTTTTGAGAAAGTCGTAATTTTAAATGAATACAAATTATGTAATATGAAAGTAAATATGGTCAAAATGGCTAAGAACAAACCTTGGGAGTTGTAATTTTAATATATGTTGTGTAGTGCGTCTTAGTTTTAAGCATTCTTGAATCTGTGAAAGAATGAAATCTATTAATAAGGTAAAAGTTTGATTGTCAAATGATTGTGGGAGGGCAGTCATCCAGTCATCCCATTTCCTAACGGATTTCACCCTAAGATTTTTTCAGATTTGGAGATTTATCAGATTTTGAGAGGAAGACCCGAACGAATTCTGAAAATATTGAACTGAATTAAAAATCTTCCGAAAAGATTCTTTATTTTAAAGATTAAGACCAAAATTTACTGTAAAAAGTAGATACGTTTTTTCTGCGATCTTTGTGTAATAATGATTGCTACCTGTTAAAGTTCTAAAGTAATGATATATAACAACAATTTTGTTGTTTCACCTAGGATAAACTTACATTGCACATGGTAAAATGATGGTGGTAGATAAATCACTCATTATTTAGTGAAACTATGCAGCTTAAAAAGCGTTTTCTTCTTTATCTTAACCACTAATTTCTGTGTTTAGAAGCAATTTTCTTTGTAAATTTAATATTTTGTCTACCTTACGGGTTAAATGAAAACTAAAGAATATAGTGATATCTTTCAGGTATTATGTATTCCCCTTGAACTAAAGGTCCTTCTAAGCAAACCTAGTCTTAATGGTATTTATTTGTATACAATCGCTTTTTCTTATGAATTAACCCACGATAACCTCCAAATTTTTTCCCGGTATCACATACTATGTCTTCGGAGATGCCTTTCGAAGGTGCATTTGGAGGTGTATTTGTCATCAGAAGGCCTGAAAGGTCACTCCATAAATATATTAAATGAGTATCATGTCTTTGGAGGTGAAACAATAAGATTTGTCTAAAGGATTAATAAGAATTTTTTTCTCCATTACTGTGTCACAAGTAACAAATAATAGGATGTAACATTAATATTGTAAAGACCATCTTGAAAACACACATAGTACTATTTTGGGGGGGAAATGCATGCCTTGTCTTGACACTTAAAATTTTTCTTTTGGATTACCTAGAAAAAACATAATTTTTTTTACCTTGTTACACCCTTGGCCATCATGTTTTAATCACTAATTTGCATACTCAGTCTTCAAAACATTAAATTCTTACCATTAACATTCACTCTTGATATTTTATCTGAGATTACATGAGATATGTTATATTTCCTGAGTATATTCTTACCTTTACCACTAAATTCTTCCTAGTGTTTCCATTTTATAGAAAACACTGGAATGAAAATTATTGAGTTTATGAGAAAAAATAGTCGTCCATTATATATAAAATAAAGAGATGGTTAATTAGATATGGAGGAAAATATTAAAAAAAAATATGAAAAACTGCCTTATATAATATATGAACGAATAATTATTAATCCTAAAGATTATTTAATCCAGGACAAACCAATAGAAAAAAACAGTGTGGCTTATTTTTACAACGAATCCTAAGACTTTGAAAATGAATGTAAGTAAATAATCATAAGAAAATGTACTTTATACAAGGATTTGAAGAAAGTGAAGAAAGAAGAAAAGAAGTGGAGGGGAGAGAAAGAGAAAGATGGAGCAGTATGTGTCGAAGCCTACGGATCAGTCTTCGTTGTCGAGAGGCTACTACTGATAAGTAAATGACTTGGAGAAGGTATAAGAGACATCACACTATCTATAACAGGCACCTGAACAGGCAAGCCTGTTGGTAAATGGGAAAAGTTCAAAAGTGGCTATCTCTAGATGGGAGGCTCACACGAAAAGAGTGGGCTGCAAAACCTGGTGGTCCTTAGTCAAAGACTGACTTGATGAAATTATTCCACCTCTAAATCGGCAGGGTATCACCTTCTCTGAACTCTTTGTCGAACATTTTGCTGCCATGATGCAAGTTCTTGGCCAGGTGGAAGAACTGTGTTAAAGTTGTCAGTGGTGACGATAAGACAGGATAAGGTGTAACTTCTCCTTAAATCGCTGGACCAGGCAAAGACTGTGGGCTCAAATACGATGAGTCCAAGATTACAGACCAGCTAGCATCACTTTAACTCGCATCTATCAGCACTGCCTAAGACGGTGCAAATGGATTTCTTTATGAAAAGAGGCAAATGTAGTACCTATTCACAAAAAGAAGAACAGAGCAGAAACCAGCAACTACAGATCATTGTCACTCCTGCCAGTCCCTGGCAAGATTGTAAAGACAATAATCTCACGGCAGATGTCAGCGTTTTTCGACTACCACTCACTTCTTTGTTACAGTCAATATGGCATCAGAAAAGGTCACTCTGATGCTGATCTGTTGTTAAACCTCTCCATTAAGTGGTACCAGTCACTGGAAGAATCCAAAGTCAACTGTGTAGTAGCACTGGACATTGCTGTTGCTTTCGACTGGGTATAGCACCAGGGACTCCTGGCAAAACTGCAAACACTGGAAATCTCCGGCTCTGCACTATGCCTCCTCAGTGATTACCTTCAAGGTAGATCTCTAAGCGTAGTTCTCATCGGGACGGAGTCAGCAAGACATTCTGTTGGTTCAAGTGTTCCACAGGGAAGTGTGCTTGGCCCTTTGTTATGGATTGTCTATTTCAATGACCTTCATCTCATCCCAGAATCACATGCACATGCAGACAACTGTACTCGGGCATTTACTTATCCAAGAAAGAAAATGCCACCTACTCTAAGTTACTTCAATCACCAGCTTACAAATGTATCAACCTGGTCAAAATGGGAGGTCACATTTGCTCCTCAGACGAAGTTGATATCCTTGGGGTGAAATTTGACTCCAAAATGACTATGAATAACCACGTTGTAAATCTTGTAAACAATGCTAGACGGTAAACGTTGCAAGATTTTGTTCGAGGCACAAGTTTGCTTACACCTTCAGTATGCTCCACTTTCTTGGATTGCCTACCCTCCGTCTCATCTGCGGCTTTTTGACAGAATAGAGAAAAGATCAAGACGACTCATCTCTCAAATGGACCAAGGATAGATTTGTCATTTTAGCAGAGCCTTCAACGCCGGAGGGATTTGGGTGGCCTTACTGTTGGCTACCCTTCCCCTTTCATAGACTCTGCCTTCTCACGTGCTAAACGGACTTTCTTCTCTCCCAAACTCTCTACTTCTGGGAACTCTCCTGTCCTCTGCCTTCCCTACATTTCCGGTCTCTCTAATCTCAACAACTATCTCCGTTCCTTAGACATCAAACTTACTTTTCGCCAGACTAACACTCTTCGCACTAATCTAGTTCATACCTCTCCTCCCTCTACAGATGTTCCTTGTGTCTACTCTATTTCTTGTTCCTCCTGTCCTCTTCAGTACTTTGGAGAAACTGGCCGATCTCTTTCTGACAGACATAAGGAGTACAAAAATAGTGTTAGGCTTGCCAACACCAACAATGCTCTTTTCTGTCATGATTTGTACTTGAAGTTTACAATTATGAAATGTCGCATTCTTCTGGATTTGCTACTAGCAAAAAAGGTATTTTTAAGTATATCTAAGAAAATTGCTCAGGATAACTCCAAGGCCCTTTTCTAATTTTGATCTTCTAGTGTGTATCCAAAAATATTATCCCCATGTTTTGAGACTGGTTTAAGAAACTGTGTAATTGTTTTATGTAAACACTAGGACACATTTTGTCTTCTGCCACAATACCAGCATAACCAGAACGCTCTGGCGACTCCTCTTAACTATGGGATCTTCGATGCAACTTGTTGGAAGTTTTTGTCCCACTTTATATATCTATAATGATAAGTAAGACACATGTGCAATTTATCATTTATTGTGTAATATAATGTACAATTAACAAATAATTTAGAAGCAGATGGTTCACGATTTAATAATGGTTAAAGACCGACTAAAACTAATAAAAAATATTTTCTAAATTTTGGACTATTTGAGGAATCGTCTAGCCATGGTTCACTTATTGTTTATTTCTAGTAAATTTGTTAGAAATGATTAAGCAGAGAATTCTGAGCTTCGAGATCAGAAGTATTATTCATAGGGCTAAGGAGAAGTTGTTCAACTGGTCTGGACATCTAGAGAAGATGAAACAGCAGAAGGTAACTAGCTCATATTTCTAGATGTTGTTTCATTGGCTCTACTTCATTTGTTTAGCCTCTCTGGGTGTTTTCATATATTTATTTGTCAAATTTAGGTTTTTATTTCTATGTTTGGAACTGACGTACTATGTTCAAATGGAAATATATACACAAGTCTCTTGAGTGTTGACGCAGAGTCTACATTGCTGTATACAGTTCCTCCAGTGCCGTTAGTTGAATGTTCCATCGATGCTTTTCCATTTTTATCCCTCACATAATTGAAGAATTCTCTGGAGCTACATTCCGTGTTGTGAAATTCTTCTTCCAAGTTCACTTATATTACTTCTCAACTTCCTACTGATTTACATAAATCCCAACAGTGTCAGTATGGTCTTCGATGATAACAGTCAAAACTTAAATTTCTTGTATTCACTATGCTAAATTTAGGAGAATACTCTCAACTGTTTTTGCCATCTATTTTAGCTAGATTTTTCCATTTTTCATTTTTATCTTTCCTAGCGTGTTATTTTTATCAATATTTCGAATTTATATTTTTTGTTTCACATTTCCTCTACAATGATTTTTATTTGTTATCATTAAATTAATGCTATACAGTATCGACAAGTTGATGAATATGACACAAATGCAACAGATGAGAATCTTAACTGATGAGTCGTGTCGACATCCAATGGTATTTTGCAGTTCAGTTCATATTCATCAAGGCTAAGACACGGTACACCTCCTCTTAAAACTTATGTACAGAATAACTCAAAATTAAACTTTCTTCACTGTCTCCAGGTTTAGCTCTTGCCTGTGAAGGCAATGATAATAATAATAATAATAATAATAATAATAATAATAATAATAATAATAATAATAATAATAATAATAATAATAATAATAATAATAATAATAATAAATAAGAAGAAGAAGAAGAAGAAGAAGAAGAAGAAGAAGAAGAAGAAGAAGAAGAAGAAGAAGAAGAAGAGAGTAGAAGAAGAATAAGAAAAATAAGAGTGTGAAATATTCAGCTATCTTACTATTAACTACCTTAAAAATTTTGCTTTTCGTAATTCTTGTCTGTCCTACTTTTTATCCATTATACTATCCATCTATCCGGCTATTTACCTGCGTGCCATATCTATTTATAAAAAGCCTGCAATTAAATTACCGTTACTGAATGAGTTATATAGCTATTTATAAGCTCATTACTGAACCAATTATAGAAAAGACTAACTCATTTAAAGATTCATTTGTTGCCTCATTTTACCGTGAACATTTTGATTTATGCAAATAAGTTGTAGTGTTATTAGTCATTCATTGCGATAATCGTGTGAGTAGTAAGTGGCACAAGAGAGATAGGGAAGTGAAGGGTAAAGGGAGGAAATAGCAATGGTAATAGCAGAAGTAGAGCAATGGAGGGGAAGACGTAGTAGAGGTAGAAGTGGGGTCAGACTAAGGGCAAGAAAAAGGCGCAAATACAGAGGGGTTGAGGGAAACTGACGGTCAAAACACACAAAGAAGAAGAAGGGGTAGGGAAAGGAGAAAAAAGGATCAGATCAAGTCACAAGTGTTCTGAAATTTGAAGTATTTAACATTGTAATGAGAAAGACAAAGTCGGGATTAAGATTCATACAAGGAAAGTTGTATATAAGGGATATTTCAACAAGACTGCTACGGTGAAGGCTAGAAGTAGGGTAGACAATTTTTTGGAGGACCAGTCAACAGGGTGAATGTGATCTCTAGGATGACAGAAAAGAGCTTCACTGGGTTATTAGCGGGTTATTTTTGTTTTTTTTAATATTTTATTTAAACATTTTCATAACAATTTATTACATCAATGGATGTGCCGCACCACCAGGTGCCATAAGACGTGACACTCTAGATACATGACACCCAATTATTCCCTTGAACCCTGTATGACTAACAACCTTTATATATCACATACAAACAATGTGTATTACTTATATGTAAAGTAAGATACACATGAAACATCTTAATACACTTCGTGACAAGAGTGCAACTGGTAAAATGCAAAAATATATCTAACCAACACATAATACTAATGCAGGTCCTAAACCTGTACCTAATTCCTTCGTTTATAAGGATAACATCCCCCCCCCTCCTACCCATTGACATACCTGTCAGAACATCATATAAACTAGCATATATGTCCATATA
Source organism: Cherax destructor (assembly GCA_009830355.1). Classification (NCBI taxonomy): domain Eukaryota; kingdom Metazoa; phylum Arthropoda; class Malacostraca; order Decapoda; family Parastacidae; genus Cherax; species Cherax destructor. The sequence goes on from WNWK01003074.1 coordinate 54,118, forward strand.
ATTGATACGCATTATGGCATAACCGATTACAATGTTCCCCAATTACAACAATGGACAAGTATGAATCTTGAAACTCTGAACAAGGTCATATCATATATCATACGAAATATGTACCTAACCTAATACATAATACTAATGCAGGCCCAAAACCTCTATACCATATTTTTTACTATTTCACAAAAGTCTTCTCCACTCCTCCATTCATTATCTTTAACTTTCACTGTTTATACTCCGAACAATTATATGATGAAATAATATCCACACACAAATTTTATACAACAATTCATAACAGGAATCATAATATAAATAATAAACCTTATAGGAAATACTGTACGTTTATACTTATTTTTTTTATTTTTTATTAACACATCGGCCGATTCCCACCAAGGCAGGGTGGCCCGAAAAAGAAAAACTTTCATCATCATTCACTCCATCACTGTCTTGCCAGAGGGGTGCTTTACACTGAACCCAGCAGGCTTTACACTACAGTTATAAAACTGCAACATTAACACCCTTCCTTCGTATATATGACTCTTAATGTTTATTACAATGTGAATCCCTATTACAGCACCTCATCTTTATGCTCTATCCGGTACCTATTTATTTGGTATAATATATAAATTATAAGCCACACCGAATGCCGTACAATAGGCCCTAGACATCCAGTGAAATTCTCCACACGTTATAGGATTACCAACCAGAAGAATGATACACCTTCATAAGAGCTTTGCTTAACATACAACAAGCTCCCACTTTAACCGAATCTGCAGCTCTGTTGTCGCCCTTAGTGCTCTCATTGCACTATATAAAGACTTACCATACCGTACATCATGCATACCACGAAACACACTTCCACCTCAAGGTTCCACAATCATGCAATTCCAATAAGGAATAGTCCAAACAATCCACTTGACCTTTCACGGCTAGGGAGCATATCCAAGCACTACGAGGATAAGGCCACTACACAAGGCCACACTACACACCCACTGCCCTGTCCAAAGGCCAGACAAACCCACGCATATCCCCTGACATAGAGTCAAACCCCTGAGTCCGTCACATAAGTCAACACAATTATGCAGTTTCCACTCATATCAACTAACCTACCTATCCTAAAAAGTCCGAAAACGTTCACCTCAGCCCCTACTCTTCCCTACCACTAACGTTGTATCCCCTCATTAGCCTACAAACCTACAAACTATGACATTCGTCCTCACAATCCCCACCTCATATGCTCTCTCTTCCCCACCCACTCATTGCGCCCTCAATCATTCCTGATGACCCCCCTTCTCGGTGTCAAGCCCCCATCGGTTTCACCTCCCGCCCTGTCAATAAATCCTGTAAACTCACCTCTCTATACGCTCTACCGAATAAAACCTCAAAACCCCTACCATACATCCTCATATTCCTATTTCTCATACGTATCATGCTCGCCGCTATTGCCCTGATTCGTTCCCTGACCCACACCTCCCGCACCCTCCACGACACGCATACAAAATCCACCATTAAGTGCATTATCGTCTTATGTTCATGCTTCCCCATACCATTTAAATCCAGACTTATTGCTCTAAGAACGGCAACCCCTCCCCCCCCATCTTTCTTAAAACACCACTCATCCATTCCCGCACCGGCCCTAAAGTTTCACAAAAATATATTGCGTGTAATCCCATTTCCTGATACCCACATCTCCCGCAGCTTCCATCCTTGGTGATTCCCATATTGAATAAAACTGCCCTTGACACAACCACACCATACAGAAATCTATACATTAATTCCCTATCCCTCGAATATAACTTCAATCCCTTAAATCCTGCCCATATAGCGACCGAATCATACATAGGATACTCACTAACACCCTTAATTACAGTCCTACCCCACCCTATTGTCTCGAGAGTACCCGCTGACAAATGACACGGTCGTTTCAACACCATCATTTGCCGTAAAAGATCCAAACCCCATCCTAACTCCTTTCCTTTCCACCATTTACCAATGTCCCCCACCATCTTCCCCACCCTTCCCTCCTCCAGTGTTCCCCCAGCGACTTACACATCTCTTAACATACATACAAAGCATACGTCTATCCAAAGCTATTAGCCCCAGTCCACCCCTGTCCACTCCGTTCCTAACAATGTCCCTGCGTAACTACGGCCTACTGAATGAAATGCCCATATGTATCTCAAAGCCCTCACCTCTATTTTGCATATGTCTGCTTGCAATAAAGAAAATATTACTGCCACATGCCATACCTTGCTATACACTAATGTGTTGACCACTATAACCCTCTGATGTAACGATAGATCACGTGGTCTTCATCTCTCCATCCTATGCAACGCCTGTTGCACAGCTATGTCAGAATTAACAATATGCATTTCTCCCATATTATTTAAATACGTAATCCCACATATCCTTATATTCGTTACTATTCCCCACCTGTGCCTTTCCACCATGCCCCCCAACCCACGCCCCCACCTCCAATAACTTCGATTTTTCACCTTTCACACGCATCCCTGTAGCCTTGCAAAACACATTCATTATCCGACCTACAGTCCCTAAGCTTTCCATACCGGCAACTAAAATTGTTGTGTCATCCATGCAACCTATTATCCCGGGCACCCCCCCCCCCTCGTCCCCCTACAGCCACGTCCATCAGTCCTAACACCCTCCTTCACACATTCACACATCTAAAGAAAGGATCTTGCAAACATGCAAACAAACACTGCGACAAGGAACAACCCTGTCTCAGTCCCCTTGCCATACATACTCTCTCACCCACTTGCACTCGAACATACGCCTCCTTATACATAGTCTCCACCCACTTGATGACTTCCTCCCCAAACCCCTGCCTACGCATTATATTGTATAGCACCCTACGCTCAACACTGTCATACACCCTCTGCCAATCAATCGTCAGAACCCCCTTCCTCACTTTTCTCAATAAATTCCCTAATCCTTTCATGACCCCTACCCATACACCTTCCTGTTATCCCAAACTGACCCTCCTCTATTACCCTACCTAATACTTTCTTCAGTCGGTTTCCTAACAACTTTGCAAAGATTTTATAATCCGAATTCATTAATGCCAAGGGTCTGTAATTATTCATAGTCAACCCTGGTCCCTTTTTTTTTAATTAAAACCACCACACCAGTTCCTTGCCCCATCCCAATATGCCTCGCCCACCTCCACACATGAAACCGTCATTCCCTCCCTCTTCTTCCTACACCTATTTAATACATACTTCGACAGCTGGTCACCCCATAAAACATCTTCCAGCCCCGCCTTCACACGGTTAGCATCGAACCGCTCATTATGTATACATCTCAGCTTATTTTTCAACTCCCCGACTTCCTTCATATCAACCCCTCCTTGTCTTTCATAGCATGCTCCTAATAACCCCTCTACATACTTTTGCAAACCATATGACCAACACACCTCCCCTTCCTAATTTCTTATATAACCGCTGTATTTCCACTTTCGCTACTGTTTCCCACTAATTAATTAAGTCCTTTCCATTTCCCACCAGGCATTTACCCTGCCTCCACATCCCCTTCCACCACTGTGCAAAAAACTCCTGATGATCCACCCCACACAGTAACTTCCCATTCAGCTTCCAATAGATCCCAAACCACTTCACTGCCCCGTCCCAATGCACATCCTCTATAACTCCCCTGTGATCATGCGTATGCTCCCAACTCTCACCATATCTGACCTATAAATTATATCCAATTGGGCAGCATATGCATGTCTAAAAAATGTATTCTCCACCAACTCCCCCCACCATGTCCTTTAAACCTGCCCCATTCAATACGTCCCGTAAAGTCCCCAACACACCCCACACGCCTCTAGGCTCTACATCCCTGCATCTTATGACGCAATTCCAATCACCTCCCATGAGCACAACCGCTGGCAGTCCTCCCAGTGCATACATTAATTTATCCCACATAAACTCATCCTTGAAAGTCCTAGAAAATTCTGCCGGCATGTAAACCCCAATGAAGCATACTCGTATGCAACCCCATTTCCCATCTACCCTAACAATACATCCTTCCCCGAAAGGGGCTTGAAACATTTATAACCATTGCAACCCCACGCTTTAATTTGAAAGAAGACCCTGCATACACATCATACCCATCCACACGTTAATCCCTACCTATCCTGAAATTATGCTCCTGTACAAAACCCACTTGTATTCCATAGCATCTCAACGTCACCCCTACCCACTTCCTTTTAACTTCAGGTCTCAACCCATTAACATTTAGTGTTATACACCTGAAAACACTGACGTGGGTTTGCCTTTCGACCTTGATTGTTGTGTCGTTCCAGGGGCCCCCGAACCCTCAACGTTTTCCACACTCTTCCCAACTTAAACCCTTTTGCCCCACCCTTAAGGGGTTAAAGAGGGATGGGATAGTTTTAAAAATGCAGTGTTAGAATGTGGGGCAGAAGTGTGTGTGGCTATAAGAAGGTGGGGGGTGCAGGAGGAAAGAGGAGTAATTGGTGGAATGATGAAGTAAAAGGTGCGATAAAAGAGAAAAAGGTAGCTTATGAGAGGTTTTTACAAAGCAGAAGTGATATAAGAAGAGCGACGTATGTGGAAAGTAGAAGAAAGGTGAAGAGAGTAGTGAGAAAGTGCAAATGGAAAGCAAATGATAGAGTGGGAGAAGCACTGTCAAGAAATTTTGCTGAGAATAAGAAAAAAAAATGGAGATAAACAGGTTAAGAAAGCCTAGGGAACGAATGGATTTGTCAGTTAAAAACAAAATAGAGGAGTTAGTAGATGGTGAGCTGGAAGTATTGGGTAGATGGTGGGAATATTTTGAGGAACTTTTAAATGTTGATGAAGAAAGGCAGGCGGTAATTTCAAGCACTGACCACGGAGGTATAACATCTTTTAGGAGTGAAGAAGAGCAGAAAGGGGGTAAAGCAGCTGGAACTGAAAGGGATCATGACAGGAATGGTAAAAGCAGGGGAGGATATAGTGTTGGAGTGGTTCGTATTTTTGCTAAATAAGGGACTGGCAGAGAGCATGAATAGTTCTTTTATATAAAGGGAAGGGAGGCAAAAGAGATTGTAAATATTATAAGGGAATAAGTTTACTGAGTATACCAGGTAAAGTGTATGGTAGGGTTATTATTGAAAGAATTAGAAGACAGAGAGCAGATGTGTTTACATTGAAGCATATATGTGAACAGTATTTAGATAAAGGTAGGGAAGTTTTCATTGTTTTTATGGATTTAGAAAAGGCATATCATAGAGTGGATAGGGGAGCAATGTGGCAGATGGTGTGTTTGGAATAGGTATTAAGTTACTGAATGCTGTAAAGAGTTTTTATTAGGATAGTGAGGCCTCATTTTTTGGGAGTGTAGGAGAGAGGGAGATTAATTCCCGGTAAAAGTAGGTCTTAGACAGGAATGTGTAATGTCACCATGGTTGTTTAATATATGTATAGATGGAGTTGTAAAAGAAGTAAATGCTAGGGTGTTGGGGAGAGGGGTGGGATGAAATTATGGGGAATCACATACAAAATGGGAGTTGACTCAGTTACTTTTTGCTGATTATACTGTGCTTTTAGGAGATTCTAAAGAAAAGTTGCAAAGGTTAGTGGACGAGTTTGGGAGGGTGTGTAAAGGTAGAAAGTTGAAATTGAACATAGATAAGAGTAAGGTGTTGAGGGTATCAAACGATGTAAATAAAAAAAAATTGGATATAACATTGGAGAGAGGGATTATGGAAGAAGCAAATGTTTTCAGATATTTGGGAGTTGACGTGTCAGCGGATGGGTTTATGAAGGATGAGGTTAACCATAGAATTGATGAAGGAAAAAAGGTGAGTGGTGCGTTGAGGTATCTGTGGAGACAAAAAACGTTATCCATGGAGGCAAAAAAGGGAATGTACGAAAGTATAGTGGTACCAACACTCTTATATGGGTGTGAACCATGGGTTGCAAATGCTGCAGCAAGGAGGAGGCTGGAGGCAGTGAAGATGTCCTGTCTAAGGGCAATGTGTGGTGTAAATATTTGCAGAAAGTTCTGAATGTGGAATTTAGGAGAAGGTGTGGAGTTACTAAAAGTATTTGTCAAAGAGCTGAAGAGGGGTTGTTGAGGGGGTTTGGTCATTTAGAGAGAATGGATCAAAGCAGAATGACTTGGAGAGCATATAAATCTGTAGGGGAAAAACGGCGGGGTAGGGGTCGTCCTAGAAAAGGTTGGAGGGAGGAGGTAAAGGAGGTTTTGTGGGCGAGGGGCTTGGACTTCCAGCAAGCATGTGTGAGCATGTTAGATAGGAGTGAGTGGAGTGTGAGCAGGGTAACATTTTGTGAAGGGATTCAGGGAAACCAGTTAATTGATTTAGTTGGACTTGAGTCCTGGAAATGGGAAGTACAATGCCTGCACTTTAAAGGAGGGGTCTGGGATAGTGACAGCTGGGACGGACTATTCTCAGCTGTCTTATCTGAGCGCCTCTGCAAAGACAGTGATTATGTATGAGTTAGGTGAAAGTGTTGAATGATGATGAAAGTATTTTCTTTTTGGGGATTTTCTTTCTTTTTGGGTCACCCTGCCTTGGTGGGAGACGGTTATATATATATATATATATATATATATATATATATATATATATATATATATATGTCGTGCCGATTAGGTAAAACTGGTCAATTAGCAAGAACTCATCTGAAACTAAGTCCTTTCTAAAAATTTCTCTTATAAGTTTAAAGATATATTTTTTCATTCATGTTAATGTAAGAATTTATAATTTTGTACCAAGAGAAACTTTGAAAACCTACCTAACCTTATTACAACAACCGCAATTTAATTTAGCCTAACCCAACTATATATATTTTAGATACGTTAACATTAATTTAATAATAAACAAACACAATGGCATATATTTTTTCGTTATGTTCAGAATGATTTTGGCGAAATTATTGCATACACAAATTTTCACTTGTCTTATATGGCAAGGTGAGCGTTGCTATTTAAGCCAAAATCCCAAGTTTTACCTAATCGGCACGACATATATATATATATATATATATATATATATATATATATATATATATATATATATATATATATATATATATATATATATATATATAAGGTTAGGTTAGGTTTTCAAAGTTTCTCTTGGTACAAAATTATAAATTTTTACATTAACATAAATGAAAAATATATATCTTTAAACGTATAAGAGAAAATTTTAGAAAGAAGAGTGTTTCATTTAAGCCCAAATAACAAGTTTTACCTATTCGGCACGACACACACACAGCATATACAACAAGCCTAGTGTCAATCGACATGTGCCTAGGACAAAATGGTGTGTGTGTGTGTTAGTTACCATTTTGTCCTAGGCACATGTCGATTAGACACTAGGCTTGTTGGATATGCGTGTGTGTGTGTCGTGCCGAATAGGTAAAACTTGTTATTTGGGCTTAAATAGAAACACTCTTCTTGCCGAATAAAGCAAGCTAAAATTTGTGTATGCAATAATTTCGTAAAAATCATTCAGAACCTAATGAAAAAAATATATTTCATTGTGTTTGTTTATTTAATTCAGCCTATATCAATTGAATATATTTTAGATAAGTTTAAAATAATTTAATAATAAACATCCGCAATGCAATATATTTTTTTGGTTAGGTTCAGAATGACTTTTGCGAAATTATTGCATACACCTAACGAAAAATATGTATTTCATTGTGTTTGTTTATTGTTAAATTATTGTAAACTTATCTAAAATATATTTATATTTGGATTAGGCTAAATTAAATTGCGCTTGTTATAAAATGGTAAGTAAGTTTTCTAAGGTTCCTTTGGTGCAAAATTATTATTTTTTACATTAACATAAATGAAAAAAATATATATCTCTTAACGTATAAGAGAAAATTTTGGAAAGGACTTAATTTTAAATGAGTTCTTGCTATTTGATTAGTTTTACCTATTCGGTACGACATATGTGTATATATATTCACAAACACTAATCTTACGCCAAAGGAGACTGGAACCTACGAACCTTGGGACAAGGTAAGCAGTACTTTACTCACCATACCACACTGGTCCAATACTTTGGCACGCATCTACTCTAGACATTTTGGTCCAAAGCAGCCAGCATTCAGGAAGGTGGCTTTGGCATGAGATGAAAATTTCAAAGTCTTCTTCCTGAATGCTGGCTGCTTTGGACCAAAACGTCTAGCGTACCTGGGTGCCAAAGTATTGGATCAGTGTGGTATAGTGAGTAGAGTACTGCCTACCGTGTCCCAAGGTTCGTAGGTTCGAGTCTCCTTCGTCATTATTTAATGTGTGAGTGGATTTAGTAGTGTTTCGTACTCAGCAGTGGCTTAGTAGTGCCTTTTATTTAGCTGCGTTAAATTATTTGTGTATTTTAGTTTGCAGTTTCTAGTACTTAGCAGTCCGTTACCTAGCAATGTCTAATACTTTGTATGTCTGTAGTAATTAGAAATGTCTGGTACATAGCAAGTTTGCTGTTTAGCACTGTCTGTCACTTAGCAGTGTTATGCATGGTACTTAAAAATCATAAAATTTTGCTTAATTTTCCCATAAATTTCATTTGCAGTAGAAATTCTATTTAAAAGTTCGATAATCTAAGTATTTTAGCTGAAAAATGAGTTTTGTCAGAAAAGCACTTTAACAGTATCTAGTACATTGTGACTGGTATTTAGCAATATTTGATATTTATGTCTGGCATTAACCAATATTGTGTCTGGTACTTAGCAGCGTGCAGTGTCTAGTACCTAATGTCTGATGTTTAATAGTGTCAGCTTTTTATTGCCTGGTATTTAATAATCTATCATTAACTGTTGATACTTATCAGATCAGCGTTTAGTACTAAGTGTGTGGTACATATCATTGCTTAGTACATAATGTTTGGTTTTAAGCAGAGTCTAGGACTTATTATCCGGTATTTAGCAGCAAAAGCTGGAGCTGTATGTTTTTTCAGCTCTTGACTATTATTTTTCTACAAAGACTCTTCACAAAGTGTAATTAGCGAATGTCAGAAGACTCACCAACTGCTATCATCTCTGGTTGCCCCGAGAAAAAAATTATCATTTTTAATTTCTCCTTGACGTCTTCCGTTGAGAATTTATTGTTTTTTTGTCGTTTCCTCTGACCTTAACATTGAGTTGGATTTGCCAAAGATTTTACAGATTCACTCACTTTTCAGAATTTGAATTTAACTTCATCTCATTGCAGATCCTTTCTATATCCCTGGTGTTAAGTGGCTCGTTACACTGCATTCTTTCATGGACTACCACCATAAAAAGAGCGTTTGAAATATGGAGCAGTACAATTGACCTATTGCTCCTTTTCGGCAGGTCCTACTCCAACCCAACCATTCTCACTCATATGTTTGTTTAATCTCTTTCTAAAGCTATACATGACATTAAGTAAGTAAAGTAAGTTTTTTCAGGTTATTAGGTTCAATAACGCTACTTGGCAAGTTGTTCTACGATAACACAAATCAGTTCCCAGACCAATACTTTTTTATATATTATCTAACTCTGAATTTATTATACTTAAATCTATTTATTCGAATATCTCCTTATTTAAACCTCTTTCCCACTTTTTCACCATAATCATGTCTATTCACTATAGTATAGTTTAAGAGCTAATTTGTGTTTCGTACGACAAAGTCCTTAAACAGCAGATTAACTTTGTTATCTAAAAGGACACAATTGCAACTAATGTGACATTTATTGGCAACGTTTGTCTCAGGAGCTTTCGCTTACAGCGATAATGGACATAGTTGGTATATATAACTGTCAAGGTGAGGTGAAAAAACTAGTGGTGTTAGAAATAGTAGTGATATAAGTAGTATTAGTAGTAGTGCATATTGATTGTTCTACCTTATTGTATTACTACTACTACTACTACTAATACTATTTATATCACTACTATTTCTAACACCACTAGTTTTTTCACCTCACCTTGACAGTATATATATACCAACTATGTCCATTTATCGCTTGTAACGGCTTGAGAAAGCCCTAGCGAAACGTTGCCACAATAAATGTCACATTAGTTGCAATTGTGTCCTTTTACTTAACATATTGTCGGTAATTCTACCAATATTATTACAACTTTGTTATCCTTCGTTCATATTATTTATTCTAGAACTGCACGTCGTAATCTAAATTACGATCTATTTATGAATTTATAGGATTTATTAATTTGTTAATATGTGTCTTTTGTTACTTAAACGTCTTGATGTAAATTCAAGAAATCCACTGGCCTTGCTTTTGACAATTTTTTTCTAATTAGGACTGCAAAATTCTTTTCAGTTACAATTTTACCAAGTTCTGCATTATACACTTTTCAGGTTTTATTACACAGGATGAGGACTTCGCCACTGTCTGCTTGAACTGCCTCTGCCAGTTTTCTGACCAAAACTCTGACCTATAAAGGGATGGGTAGGTGTGTGAGTGGATAGAGGGATGGGTAGGAGTGTGGGTGGATAGAGGGATGGGTGGGTGTGTGGGTGGAGAGAGGGATGGGTGGATGTGTGGATGGATAGAGGGATAGGTAGGTGTGTGAGGATTAAGGAATTTTATGTGACATGTTGGATAAAAGCATGAAAGTCTCTCGTACGTAGGTAGTGGTAAGAGATTCTCAAAAATTAGCAGTTCAAAAAATTTTGATGATTGAGATGGAGGCCATCTTGTTATACAAAGAGCCGTCAATTGTGACTCCTTGTATTATTATCTTAGCCATTGCTACGTGTATTTTGCTAGGAAGGTAAATAATGAGTCAAACTAATTGTTTATTTTGGACTTAAAAACACAAACAATACATTAAACTCAAAATATAGCAATACTCGTCCCTACCACATAATAGCGATAATTGGGTTTAATTTGGTGTTCGCTGTTAGATTCATGCATATTTTCACCATGTAATTAATAATTTCATATATCAAAATGAATTCTAATTGCATTTTAAAAAAACTAAAAATTGGATCTATTCACATTGTCATATGTGAATAGATCCATTACCTAAACATTGTCAAGTTAATAAGGATCTAGTATTTACATTTCACTTGCATAAGTACTCTATGACCTCAACGAATGCTCTGGCAGCTAGAGGTTGTGACGTTCTTATTTGCTTCCAGCTATCAACTTTGATCTATCCCCATTAACTCTGATCAGGGAGTTCCAATTCAACCTGCAAACCTGAAGCCTACAAGCTAGCCTGGTGTATGTCCCTCTTCAGGTGGAGCATCCCGCTGTTACTTCAGGTGGAGCCTCCCGCTGTTACTTCAGGTGGAGCATCCCGCTGTTACTTCAGGTGGAGCATCCCGCTGTTACTTCAGGTGGAGCATCCTGCTGTTACTTCAGGTGGAGCATCCCGCTGTTACTTCAGGTGGAGCATCCCGCTGTTACTTCAGGTGGAGCATCCCGCTGTTACTTCAGGTGGAGCATCCCGCTGTTACTTCCGAGGTGGAGCATCCGCTGTTACTTCAGGTGGAGCATCCCGCTGTTACTTCAGGTGGAGCATCCGCTGTTACTTCAGGTGGAGCATCCACTGTTACTTCAGGTGGAGCATCCCGCTGTTACTTCAGGTGGAGCATCCCGCTGTTACTTCAGGTGGAGCATCCCGCTGTTACTTCAGGTGGAGCATCCCGCTGTTACTTCAGGTGGAGCATCCCGCTGTTACTTCAGGTGGAGCATCCCGCTGTTACTTCAGGTGGAGCATCCCGCTGTTACTTCAGGTGGAGCATCCCGCTGTTACTTCAGGTAGAGCATCCCTCTGTTACATGTATGACAGTTCTCAGAGCCGGCCTTACGAGGTGCGGGGGCCAATAAGAAACAATTTTGGTGGGCCCCATGTATGGAAAACAATCAAACTGTGCGCTTAAAAAATGCATGCGAGTTAATAGACCAAACATATGTAAGTTACATTTTAATATAAAATTGCATACATGTAAGCCTACATGTATATAAATTTGCATACATGTAAGCCTACATGTGCCTGGGTGGTTTTATATTGTTTCGTTCGAGTTTTAATCCCTTTTTTCCTATAATCAAATGTCGAGTACAATTGCCACCCCATCGGTCAACTTCGCCACCGCTTTCGGGGAAATTCGTCAACATATTATATCCAAAGCCCCTTTTTTTTATACTTCGTGTTGTGTGTACTTGACAAGCCGAGAGTAGATCGGCCGGGTCACCATGTGGAGAAGACCTGGGTTCGGCAGTACCGGCGATCCTACAAGAAGAAGAGAGTAGATTACACTCTAGCGCGGGGCTTCCTTAGGCGCGGGGCCCAATTGGGAGCAATCGGTCCAATCGCCTTAAATCAGTTCTTTAATCCCTGGGAATCCACAGGGATATACCAAAGGATCCCCGGGATATAATAAAATTACGGATAGAACAAAGTTTAAAAAACACTGATATATAATAATGAAGTTAGAAGACAAGAATATTATATTGGTAAATAGAAATATCTGAATTTCAGACACTACTTTCTATACAATTAATGTAAATGCATGTACCATGGTTGACGGAATTATCTCCAGACTATTATTCTTACCTGCATTTATTGACTGATTCAGTAGTGCTCCTTTTGCCATAGGGCAGTATAACGAATCTCTTATTTACATTAGTATCAGATGATGTTAAGTGCCGAAAAGGGGTTTTGAGTACTCTCTGGAATACAATCTTACGTAAGGAATTCTGCCTATTATTATATATTCTGCTTATTAATATAATTCTGCCTATTAATATATATTAGTCAAGTGAATATATTAGTTTCAGTAATTAAAGAAGTTACATCACTATAACAGTTGGATGAGTATATTAGTCACGAATATATCAGTCACACACATAAGAGAGAGGAACTTGCGACGACGTTTCGGTCCGACTTGGACCATTTACAAAGTCACACTAACACACAGAACAGGTAGAAGGGGTATTTATAGGCAGCAGACAGGGGAGGGCACATGAGAGTGGTGGACTAATAGGGGAAGTCGTATTGGTAGTGGAAGTAGTAGTAGTGGAAAAGAGCATTATTGGTGTCGGCAAGCCTAACACTATTTTTGTGCTCCCAAAGTCTGTCAGAAAGAGATCGGCCAGTTTCTCCAAAGTACTGAAGAGGACAGGAGGAACTAGCAATGGAGTAGACACCAGTAGAATCTATAGAGAGAGGGGAGGTATGAACTAGATTAGTGCGAAGAGTGTTAGTCTGGCGAAAGGTAAGTTTAATGTCTAAGGAACGGAGAGAGTTGTTGAGATTAGAGAGACCAGAGATGTAGGGAAGGCAGAGGACAGGAGAGTTCCCAGGAGTAGAGGGTTTAGGAGAGAAGAAAGTCCGTTTGGCACGAGAGAAAGCAGAGTAGTATATGAAATGGGAAGGGTAGCCATGACGGGAAAATGAATTATGAAGAGTAGAAATTTCTGCTTCAAGGAACTGAGGATCACAAATGCGGAGAGCACGGAGAAAGAGGGAGATAAGAACACTTGTCTTGACAGAGGAGGCATGATAAGAAAAGTAGTGAATGTACATGCTACTGTGCATAGGGTTGCGGTACACGGAAAAGGCAAAACCTGTAACTGAGCGGTGGACATGAACATCAAGGAAAGGAAGCAAAGAATTAGATTCCCAATCAGCTTTAAACTTAATGGAAGGGGCAAGATTATTAAGAGCATCAAGAAATGGTTGGAAGAGACTTGAGTCATGAGGCCAAAGAGCAAAGATGTCATCTACATAGCGGAGCCAGAGTGAAGGACGTACATCAATAGTGGGAAGAAGAACAGTCTCGAAGTATTCCAGAGTGCCTGCACTCTGAAGGAGGGGTGTTAATGTTGCAGTTTTGTAATTGTAGTGTAAGCATGCCTCTGGCAAGACAGTGATGGAGTGAATGATCATGAAAGAGAGGTATTGATCAATATCAACACTGCTCTACCCAGGATTCGAACCCATGTTGTACTGGCCCGTCACTGTGAGCGAGAACCACATGACGCCTTAAACCACAGGACTACCCTATCCTACAAGAACCAAGCACCCAGCGACGCTAGGTGTGTTACTCTTGGTCCGAGGATATACGGTAGTGTGGGAGCTTTCAAGCTAAGTGTGCTAGCTTGAAAGCCCCCAGTGGCCTAGTGGGTAAAGCTCTTGCTTCACGCACGGAGGGGCCGGGTTCAATTCCCGGTGGGGCACAAACATTTCGAAGTGTTTCCTTACATACACATACACACACATATATACAACAGGCCTAGTGTCTAATTCACATGTGCCTAGGACAAAATGGTAACTACCGTATGTCCTCGGACCAAGAGTAACACACCTAGCGTCGCTGGGTGCTTGGGTCTTGTAGGATTGGGTAGTCCTGTGGTTCAAGGCGTCATGTGAAAATTTATAATTTTGTACGAAAAGAACCTTAGAAAACATAACTAACCTTATAAGAAGCACAATTTAATTTAGTCTAATCCAACTAAATATATTTTAGATGAAATTACTGCATACGCAAATTTTCCTTTGCCCTATTCTGCAAGAGCGATGCTATTTAAGTCAAAATCTCAAGTTTTACCTATTCGGCACGACACACACACACACACGCCTTAGTAAGGAATCGTTCAAGACACCGTACATCGTGTACGTCAGGCCCATACTAGAGTATGCAGCACCAGTTTGGAACCCATAATTGGTCAAGCACGTCAAGAAATTAGAGAAAGTGCAAAGGTTTGCGACAAAGTTAGTTCCAGAGCTAAGGGAAATGTCCTACGAAGAAAGGTTAAGGGAAATCGGCCTGACAACACTGGAGGACAGGAGGTTAGGGAGACATGATAACGACATACAAAATACTGCGGGGAATAGACAAGGTGGATAGAGACAGGATGTTGCAGAGAGAGGACACAGAAACAAGGGGTTACAATTGGAAGTTGAAGACTCAGATGAGTCAAAGGTATGTTAGAAAGTATTTCTTCTGCCATAGAGTTGTCAGAAAGTGGAATAGTCTAGCAAGTGATGTAGTGGAGGCAGGAACCATACATAGCTTTAAGACGAGGTATGATAAAGCTCATGGAGCAGGGAGAGAGGGACACAGTAGCGATCAGTGAAGAGGCGGGGCCATGAGCTGAGTTTCGACCCCTGCAACCACAATTAGGTGAGTACGCATATATATATATATATATATATATATATATATATATATATATATATATATATATATATATATATATATATATATATATATATATATATATATATATATATATAATATTATATATATATATAAGGTACGCAGTGCTTTGCCGACCGTACCACACTGGTCCAATACCTTGGCATCCAGCTTTCGCTAGACGTTATTCCAAGGCATTGTAAAAATCTCTAGTTGTGTCGATGCATGCAGGGATGAGATGAAAAGCTGTAAGCCTCCTGCCTGAAAACTGGCTGCCTTGGAACAACGTCTAGCGAAAGCTGGATGCCAAGGTATTGGACCAGTGTGGTACGGTCGGCAAAGCACTGCGTACCTTGTCATGAGGTTCGTAGGTTCGAGTCTCCGTCGGCCAGAGATCAGTGTTTGTGAATATTTCGCCTGCTCTTGCGAATTCCTAATATATATATATATATATATATATATATATATATATATATATATATATATATATATATATATATATATATATATATATATATATATATATATATATATATATTTTATTTTATTAACACATCGGCCGATTCCCACCAAGGTAGGGTGGCCCGAAAAACAAAAACTTTCATCATCATTCACTCCATCACTGTCTTGCCAGAGGGGTGCTTTACACTACAGTTATAAAACTGCAACATTAACACCCCTCCTTCAGAGTGCCGGCACTGTACTTCCCATCTCCAGAACTCAAGTCCGGCCTGCCGGTTTCCCTGAATCCTTCATAAATGTTACTTTGCTCACACTCCAACAGCACGTCAAGTATTAAAACCATGTGCCTCCATTCACTCCTATCAAATACGCTCACACATGCTTGCTGGAAGTCCAAGCCCCTCGCACACAAAACTTCCTTTCCTAGGCCGACCCCTACCCCGCCTTCTGTCCACTACAGATTTATACACTCTCGAAGTCACTCTGTCTCGTTCCATTCTCTCTACATGTCCAAACCACCTCAACAACCCCTCCTCAGCTCTCTGGACAATCGTTTTGGTAATCCCGCACCTCCTCCTAATTTCCAAACTCCGAATTCTCTGCATTATATTCACACCACACATTGACCTCAGACACGACATCTCCACTGCCTCCAGCCTTCTCCTCGTTGCAACATTCATCACCCATGCTTCACACCCATATAAGAGCGTTGGTATAACTATACTCTCATACATTCCTCTTTACTTCCATGGACAAAGTTCTTTGTCTCCACAGACTCGAAGTGCTCCACTCACCCTTTTCCCCTCATCAATTCTATGATTCACCTCATCCTTCATAGACCCATCTGCTGACATGTCCACTCCCAAATATCTGAATACATTCACCTCCTCCATACTCTCTCCCTCCAATCTGATATCCAATCTTTCGTCACCTATTCTTTTTGTTATCCTCATCACCTTACTCTTTCCTATATTCACTTTCAATTTTCTTCTTTTACACACCCTACCAAATTCATCCACCAACCTCTGCAACTTCTCTTCAGAATCTCCCAAAAGCACAGTGTCATCAGCAAAAAGCAACTGTGACAACTCCCACTTTGTATTTGCTTCTTTATCTTTTAGTCCCACATCTCTTGCCAAGACCTTCGCATTCACTTCTCTTACAACCCCATCTATAAATATATTGAACAACCACGGTGACATCACACATCCTTGTCTAAGGCCCACTTTTACTGGGAAATAGTCCCCTTCCCTCCTACACTCTAACCTGAGCCTCACTATCCTCATAAAAACTCTTCTCTGCTTTCAGTAACCTTCCTCCTATTCCATACACCTGCAACATCTGCCACATTGCCCCCCTATCTACCCTATCATACGCCTTTTCCAAATCCATAAATGCCACAAAAACATCTTTACCTTTATCCAAATACTGTTCACCTATATGTTTCACTGTAAACACTTGGTCTACACACCCCCTACCTTTCCTAAAGCCCCCCTTTTTCATCTGCTATCCTGCTTTCTGTCTTACTCCTAATTCTTTCAATAATAACTCTACCATACACTTTACCAGGTACGCTCAACAGACTTATTCCCCTATAATTTTTGCACTCTCTTTGTCCCCTTTGCCTTTATACAAAGGAACAATACACGCTCTCTGCCAATCCCTAGGTACCTTACCCTCTTCCATACATTTATTAAATAATAGCACCAACCACTCCAAACTATATCCCCACCTGCTTTTAACATTTCTATCTTTATCCCATCAATCCCAGCTGCCTTACCCCCTTTCATTCTACCCTCTGCCTCACAAACTTCCCCTACACCCACAACTGGCTCTTCCACACTCCTACAAGATGTTATTCCTCCTTGCCCTACACACAAATCACAGCTTCCTGTCTTCATCAACATTTAACAACTCCTCAAAATATTCTCTCCATCTTCCCGATACCTCTAATTCTCCATTTAATAACTCTCCTCTCCTATTTTTAACTGTCAAATCCATTTGTTCTCTAGGCTTCCTCAACTTATTAATCTCATTCCAAAACTTTTTCTTATATATACATTATATATATATATATATATATATATATATATATATATATATATATATATATATATATATATATATATATATATATATATATATATATATATATATATATATATATATATATATATATATATCAGTATATTATATTATTGTACCCACGAACGAGTGGTAATGATGTTGAGCTAGTACACCAAACAGGGAGTAGAATGAAATTAGGTTAGAGGCGGCCACACCACCGTATGTCCTTGGATGGCGGATACAACATTTAGCTTGGCTGGATGCGCCGTTTTTAAGAATTGTGTGGGCTAATGGTCTAAAGCGTCATGTGTTTTAGCTCAACATGAGATTGGCCAAAGCAGCATGGGTTCGACTCCTTGGCTAGTCACAGTGTTGTTATTGATATATATATATATATATATATATAGTATATATATATATAGTATATATATATAGTATATATATATATATATATATATATATATATATATATATATAGTATATATATAGTATATATATATATATATATATATATATATATATATATATATATATATATATATATATATATATATATATATATATATATATATATATATATATATATATATATATATATATATCACACAGAAAAGGCTGTAGACAAATTTGTCCTTTTCATTTTAGGTTGATATACTTATACTTATCAGCTATAGTACAAAGAAATGTAAAAATACATTTTTACATTGGCTGCTAGGATGGGACACAGGTGGGTATCTCTACGTTGTCAATAAAGGGGCGAGACTCAAGTCCATTACATCTCGTTGAGGGGTTAGGGACGTGTCTACTAGTAGTTGTTGAATTTCTTTTTATATCAGGTGGTGGATTGAAATTTTTCAATTGTAATAATAATTATTAGGATAGCCAATGTTATGTTATGATACGAAGTGTTATGTAATGGAATATAATAAAGTGCTGCATGTTATGTTGTATTATTTTATAAATTATGTTTTGTTTTGTACTGTTTGTTGTAGTGTGTTAATGTATGTTATTTAAAGATACTTTAAACATTTGACTACTTTGTCAATATATTAATAGTCACCTCCAAGAACTTTTAGATCTAAGAAAAAATGCTGAATCCAAGTTTTGAATATTTTTAATTACTGAGAATGAGATTTTAAAATATTTGTAAAAGAGAATTTTTTGTATATAAATTTTTTTATATACATTTTTTTATATACATGAATCGTTTGACATTTTCGGTTTAAAGGGGGTGACAGTGTGTTCAGGGCCTCCGATGTGTAGGCTGAGCTGATAAAGAATAATGATGGCATGTGTGAACGCATACACGATTTTTCTTCGGAGCAGAGGAGGATATGAAGATAAATGTAAGTAATTCAAAGCAGAAGAGATTATTTCTCCTGAAAATGGAAGAGGATTTTCCAAATAAGTTTCTCCACGGAATTTTCTAAACTTATATTTGAGTATATTAGATATATATATATATATATATAATTATATATATATATATATATATATATATATATATATATATATATATATATATATATATATATATATATATGCTATGGGTCCCACAATTTGCACTAGAGGTGGACCCCATCCTATATTGTATATATATATATATATATATATATATATATATATATATATATATATATATATATATATATATATTAAGATTGCCCGCCTCGTCTGGCATGCGTCGAATGACCCAAGCCAAGACACAAGACTAAATGAAATAAAGATTATTATAATCATAACTAGGCGCTAAACCCACAAGCTGTAGACAGGTGAGGTGAAGCAGTCGTAGGAGGTATCATGACGCATGCCAGACGAGGCGGGTAGCTAGCTAGACCTAAGCTAGAGATCTGATGCTGTATTCTTTTCAAGGCTGATGGACTGATTACCTCAACTCGTCCTGTTCTTCACCATTCTCCTTTGTATGGACTGATGAAGCCACTCTGTGGCGAAACGTTTCCTCAATAAAGATACCCATGTGTTGAACATGTGTCTAATTTATTACTAGCGATTAAAGCAATTTAAATAAGACATAGCTAGAATATTTAACAGGAAATTTTACGGCCTCATGTTTATATTCCTAATTTAAAAAAAAAAAATAGACTAGCGTAGAAAGTTTGAAGTTGTCACAATAGGTTTTTTCAAATTATTGTTTGGAAAAAACAATTTATATATGTATATTGACTAGAGGCACCTATACATGCCAATATATCTAGTCTGGTGGCTAAAGCTCTCGCTTCACACGGCGAGGGCCTGGGTTCGATTCCCAGCCAGGGCAGAAACATTGGGCGTGTTTCTTTACACGTGTTGTCTATGTTCCAAATCAGTAAAATGGGTACCTGGGTGTTAGTCGACTGGTGTGAGTCGCATCCTGGGACACTGACCTAATCTGCCCGAAATGCTCAGCATAACAAGGGACTTTCTATATACATAGTAATATGTCACTGATGTCAGTTATGGTCTGTATACCATGTACATGTACTTGTAGTAAATAAAGATATATTAGCATGGCGCAAAAGTTAACGCACTGACTCTCCGTGGATTTGAATCCATAAGGGTCCGTAAGTTATTCAAACTCATTTTATAACTACTTCATGAGTCAGGTGCACCTTGTGTTAGTTACAATAGATAAGCTTTGAAAACTGATTAAGAAAAGAAAAGGCAGCTACTTTGAGATACCCTTTCAGGTTACTTTAAATTTTACATCAATAAAAGTATCAAATACATATCAGACGAAATGCTCTTGGAGTCTCGCATTACTGAGTTTTAAATGTACTCTTCACACGATTATATTTTTACTAAATAAAATGTTTCAGCAGCAGTTGTAATGCAATTACTTGAAGTTGGTACAGAGTAGGAGCTTGTCTCTGAATGTAAAGTGGATTAAGTCATTAGCACAACGACTGCTGTGACTCACACATGGAGTTACTCTGCTATTCAAGCTGAAAACGGGTTTAGCATAATTTTGCAAATTTCACGTTGAGAGAGACTTAAAATTCTAAGTATGATTTCACAATTATTATTTAGGGGATTTTACATAAAACGAATAACCACTAGTCACCTAACTGAACTAGGTGCAGTATATACACACACAACCCGCACATATAAAAAGAGAGGAGCTTACGACGACGTTTCGGTCCGACTTGGACCATTTACAAAGTCACACTAACACGAAGGACAGGTGGAAGGGTATTTATAGGCAGGCAGACAAGGAAGGGCACAAGAAAGTGGTGGAGGGGTAATGGAGGTAGTAGTGATAGTTTCACACAATTATAACAAACGTTTAACTGCGATTACAGGACGTAAGCTGGAAATGACGATAGCAAGGCTATTGATGGCGAGTGATGTACTTCGACTGTTATCTAGAGATACTGGCCGGCTCAGCTTCTTCAGAAGTGGTGTCCAACATTGATAGATTTGCCGATGTTACATGGGTAGATGTAATAGTTGATAAGTAGTAACAGAAATCACCATAAATTGGGATAGAGTTACCCTTATTGGACATAAAAGAGTTCCGTTGTCACCAGTCATCTGTATCTTCTCAGGATCTTTGATCTTTGTAAATTATCCTTGTGTATGAATCTTCGCACTCTGTGGGGAGGTGCGTTGATTATGTAGTCGGTGGTATTTGCAAAATAGGGAGGATTTTCTCTGTCTGGAATATATAGTTCTTCAGTTTATCAAGCCTAACGTTTATTGCAACTATGTCCTGTTGGATGTATAGATCTGCCATTCTGATTCCGTCTCTCCTGCTGGTGCCTGTGATGAAGCGGAGTGCCCTATTCTGGACGCGTTGTAACTGTAGCATATTGATTTTTGTTGTTAATGACACGGGTACACATGGATATTCTAGCATAAGTCTTATCATCATCTTGTATAGGTGCTTTTTGACGTGGGAAAGGGCTGGATTAAACCTGTATAGATTGTTAACGCTTTGGCTAAATTTATCATTTAGTGACATTAGATGTGGAGTGAAGTAATCTGTTTATCTCATATCATAGGATCTTGTTGGGGTTTCTAATGGTTATAGGCGTACCTCTGATGGAGATACCTCCCTTGTCTTCTATGTTTGATGCAAGACATCCGATTGTGCTTATAAGGACTTTGTCTGGGTTGGTCGTGATTCACCATTTCTTCTCTCAGTTCGCTCTTCTTCGTAGTTCATTTTTCATTTTTTTCATTTACCTTCTCATACTTATATTTTCCTGTCACAGGGGTGGACGATACTACATGGATAACATCATCAGCAAATTGGGTGATAATTGTATCATTGAACTCGAGTTGAGGGAGATCGTTTACATATATGTTGAATAATATCGGTCTAAGGCACGAGCCTTGTGGTACTCCAGCTGTCGGCGTGAAAAGCTGTGCTGACTTACCACTAAAGGTAAGGATGATTTTTCTATTTGATTGGAAGTTGTATATAAATCGGAGAAAGGTCCAATTGTGGTCAGGTAGGTCGACCAGTTTAAAGATGAGTCCATCATGCCACAAGCTGTCAAAAGCTTTGTGTACATCCCTGGTGGTAATTAGGGCAAGGTAGCTATGTTCCTCAGGCTGGCAACAGCATCGAAAATTATATTTATAGCTTGTTGGGTTCCTCTGTGAGTCCGGAAGCCAAACTGTTTCTCAGTGAAAAGGTGATTGTATTCCACGTAATAGGTTTTACGTATTGATTTGCCACACGGCTCTTGCGGCGTACGGGTGTGCTGCGCTTAGCTCTGACCCGTGGTGGAGACTTTATTGGACGCCGGACCAATACTGTGTGTGTTGATATGGTGGTTGGAGCCTTGCAACCGGCAACAGTGGCTACTGTTCTGCCCATGATACTACAGGACATCTATGACATAGTTACTGCTGATCTCTACGGTGTGGCATTAAACGGTGTGAACAGGGTCTTTGTAAAACTTCTCACGGCAACAGCGTACAAATGATTGATCGATAAACATCAGGACAAGATTTACACTGTTAACTCTTCGCTGCAAGTCCGACTTAAGGATGTGTCAAGGACTTTCACCTGGGTCAAGGTACGGAATGTCCCATTTGAGGTGGACCACGTCGACATCAGCAAAGTCTTCAGTGCTTATGGGGCCGTACATATGGCCACGGCAGGGAGGTGATCCAAGGGGCCCCTGGAAGGCCTTCCAGATGGCTCATTTTCCTTGAAGATGACGCTCCGCAATCCCATACCGTCATATGTTGTATTGCCTGAGTTTCGTACTCAGGTGTATATCACATACATGGGGCAGAGGTGTACGTGTCATATATGTGGCGCATACGAGCACGTAGTGGCTGATTGCATGAGAAGAAGGGGACAAAAAACAGCTATGGGATGGGTTGCAGCATGTGTATGGGATGATGGTGGTGAGCAGGGGAAGGACCGACATTTTCAACAGGAAGAGCGATCTACGAGACAGTGGAGTGACATAGTGGAGGGCTTAGATGAGCCCTGTGTCACATTGCCACAGGAGTCCCAGGTTGTGCAGAATGAGACGGTGACAGAAGAGGAAGCGGCTTTGGGAGACGGCATGGAGGTGCCTTTGGAGGAGGTCTTGCAATGAATTCTGAGTGAAACGTTGGCAGTGCCTAGTGAAGGTAATGGAGGGATTTCAGGGGTGGAGACAGGAGAGGTGAGCACCCCAGATTGTGGTGGGTCATGTTTCCCGACTTTAGTGAGTACGGTGATTAGTGCAGAGGTTCATCAGTGTGAAAGTAGTGAGAGTATGGATGTGGTAAGTGGTTCCCATAAGAGAGCGGGCACTGTTTCTGAGAGTGAGGACACCTTGACATCTGAACAAAGAACGTGTAAGAAACCTTTAGTAGAAGTGGCGCAGCCGGAGACGGTTTCGTCAAAGGGAAAGATGGGAGCTAGGGAAAGTCTAAAAGGGGGAAAACTGTAGCGAAGGGGGTTTAAGGGGTCTGCAATGCCGCTTCCACAGAGGTCCAAAGGGAAACCAGCGCATTTATTTACCAGTGTATAACGATTAATGTCAATGGGTTGCGGGCAGAGGTCAAGAAGAAGTGGGTTGAGGGGACTTTCAGACGACTTGGTGTGCAAGTGGGATTCATACAAGAGCATAACTATAGGTGTGGAAGTGAACTTCGGCTGAATGGGTATAATGTTTTTGCGGGGTCCTCTGGCCATCTAAAGGGAGGGGTTGCTGTAGTTATAAAGGCGTCGAGCCCTTTTACCTTACTCAGGTGGGAGGATTGTGGGGGAGGTAGAGTGGTGAGGGTAGAGGGTGATTGGAGTGGTGTACGAGTAAGTTTCGTGGGGATAAATATGCCTGCAGAACAATCGCAACTTGTGAAACAGGAGTTTGTATATGATTACATGGTGTCGGCTTTGGGGGGTTTGGCAAAGGTAGCAATAGTAGGAGGGGATTTTAATTGTGTGATCCATCATAAGGATGTAATACCTAAGGGGGCAGGTTGTGTTTTGGGGGCTTTGAGGGACCTGTTAGGAAGTGCGGACCTACACGACGTGGTGGGAGGTGGGGATTTGGTGCAATATACCTATGTGAGGAATGAATATGAGGCTCAGTTGGATAGGTTATATGTGGCAGGAGGGGTGGCGGTGGGACGAGTACAGACAGTGGATCTGGGGTTCTCAGATCACAGGGCAGTTATTGCAGATGTACAATGGGAGGGCGTGGTTAAAAGGTACGTAGGGTATTGGAAATTGAATGCGGGTTTATTGGTGGGTGAAGATAGGAAGGCAGAATTTGCGAGGTGGTGGGTGGATCTTTGGGGAGGTGTGAGGAGTGGTGTGGATTTAGTGCAGTGGTGGGAGGAGAGTGCCAAGGTGGGTATACGGAAGTATTTTGTGAGGTTGGGAGGAGAGGAGAGGCGTTGGAAGTATGGGATGCAAAATTATCTAGAGGGATTATTAAATAATTGTTATGAAAGGGGAGGGGGGAAAGAGGTGATGGAGATTTCCAATCTGAAAACTAGGTTAAGGGATCTACAGAATGAAAGGTTTAATGCTTTGCAGTTGAGAGCGAGCTTGGAAGATGTCCTGTGGGGAGACAGGCCATCGAAGAATGTTTTGGGTAAATGTAGGTTTAGAAGGGATGCCATGACGGTGGATTGTGTGGAAGTGGAAGAGCCCTTTGAAAGTTATGCAAGAGGTCAGAGGCTATGATCTACAGAAGCAATAGGGGTGTATGCAGATAAATGGTTCGAGAGACATGTGTAGTGTACCAAGGTGCCCAGGGTTTTTAAGCTCAATCGGGGGAGGGATAGTGGGGGGTTTGGGGGAGAAAGACAGGGCACTTATGGGGACAGATTATGGAGGGTGAGGTGTATGAGGCAGTGAATGGCTTGAGTAAAGGAAAGGTGCCCGGTTTGGATGGCATTGTAAATGATTTTTATAGAGAGTACTGGGACATTGTGAGAGATTGCTTGGTGGAGCTGATGAATTGTATGAAGCAAAGGGGGTTCATGGGACGGGGGCATGGCGTAGGGGTAGTGGTACTGGTTAACAAAGGAAAGGGGACGAGAAGTATGAGTAATTACAGACCAATAGTGTTGATGAATGCCAATTATAAGATTTTTGCAAAGGTATTGGGGAATAGAATTAAGCCTGTGATGTTAAGTGTGATTGAGGAGGGACAGTGTGGTATACCAGGGAGAAACACGATAAGGGGGCATGAACGAATAAAAGAATATATAAAGGAGACTGTGGAAGGGGGGGATACTAGCACTGGATTGGCAGGGGGCTTATGACAGTGTGGAGAGAGAGGCTTTGTATGAGATTCTGAGGTGGCAGGGGTTTGGTGAGGAGGTGGTTAATTGGGTGGAGTCTTTGTATAAGGGGGCGGGGGTTAGGGTGCAGGTTAACGGGAGATTAGGTAGGGTGGTGGGTATGGCGAGAGGCCTGAGGCAGGGTTGTCCCCTGTCCCAGATCCTCTTTGTCTGTATGCAGGACCCCTTTTATAGGCTGATTGAGGGGAGGGTCGGACGAGGGCTGAGACGGGGGGGTGAAGGACCATGTGTCATAGGGTACGTGGATGACACCACTGTGTTGGTGAGTACAAGGGGGGTTTTGCGCAGGTAGCGGACATTATTAAGAGGTTTTGTACGGCTACAGGCATGAGAATCAACGGGGTGAAGTCTAGGTTATTGGAGGTGGGTAGGTGGAAAGGCGGAGGGTTGGGAGAAGAGTATGGGTGGATTGTACTGACCAAATTAAGGTCTGTGGTGTAGTGTATCAGTGTGATGAAGTATTAGAGAGGAGGGTGAATTCGGGGAGGGTAGTTCAATTGACATTAGATAGGCTGGGGGGATGGCAGGCAGGGGATCTTTCCCTACAGCAGTGGGTCATTGCAGTCAACTCAATGATATACAGTAGGTTATGGCATGTAGGGGTAATTTATCCATTGCTGCAGGAGGATGTGCAACGGTTGGATAGGAGTGTGTTTCAATATGTATGGGGCTATGGGAAGCATTGGTTAGGGAAGGGAATAGTATGGGGTTTGGGTCTCATATGTGTTGCAAGAAGGTTGATGTGTTTGTATGT
Organism: Cherax destructor; assembly: GCA_009830355.1. Lineage (NCBI taxonomy): Eukaryota > Metazoa > Arthropoda > Malacostraca > Decapoda > Parastacidae > Cherax > Cherax destructor. The sequence continues at coordinate 80,295 of WNWK01003074.1, forward strand.
TAAGAGATGCATGGTGAGGTGGAAAGGACCAGATGGCACTGGGGTGGGGTGGGTAGAGAGGGAGGTGCTGTGTTGGTGGGGGATGTGCTTTTGAGGTAGTGCTGGAATTTGGTGAGAAGTCTGGTGGTGATGCAGCAACCTCATACTTTGAAGGCGAGCGTGATGGAGAGGGTGGGAGGTGGGGGAATGGTGGTTGAGGGGAAGGCGACGTATCCTGTGTATGATTGGGTTAAGATTTGGAAGGGGTTTAAAGAGTTGCATGTTCAATCAAGGGATAGAGAGTTGATGTACAGGTTTTTGCATGGGGTCGTGGCTTCGAAAGCTTTGCTGTACCGGATGGGTCTTGTGAGGGGAGGGTGCTGCAGTAGATGTGGTTTGGAAGAAACTAGTATGCATGCAGTTTATTTTTGCAAATTTTTGGATCCTATAAGAGTGTGGATAGCGCGTGTGGTAAGATATATGGGAGGGGGGGGGTTGTTGTTATTTTGAGGGCTATGTGTCTAGACACTGGGGGTGTAGCGTCACAGTTGAGACTTGGTATTTATTATTTGATGGTTGATTTTGTATGTGTGTCATGGCGACTGAGGGATAAGGGGGTCAGGGAACGGATCAAGGCGGTGGCTGGTGTTATATATAGGACTAAATGTAGAAATCAGGTAGTGTATGGGAAAAGGTGGGATAGGTCCTTTGTACAGGAGTATAGGATGATGACGTTGCATGATTTATATAAGGCGTAGGTCGAGGGCTCGACGCGGGGAGAGGGGGTTTGGTGAGGAGGGCGAGGAGTGGTCAGAGGGGACGGAGGGGGGGTATTTGTGTGTGCTGTAAGGAATAGAGGTTATTTGTAGAAGGGGGGAGGGTGTGTGTTTTGGAAGGGAGGGAGGGTTAGTTTTTCCCACCCTTGTTTCCATTTTTTTTTCTTTTTTTGTTTAATTTCCTGTTGGTTAGGTGTTTTTTGTCTGAAGAATGTTGTGTGTACGGACTCAAGACGGGGGGGAGGGGGTGGGTTTCGGGTAGTGGAGTGTCAGGGGAATGGCGTTGGTTTTCCTTTGGGTAGACGTTGGGTGTTAAAGGTGTCGTGTGCTTGGAGTGAATGAGTGTGGAGCGTTTTTCCTGTTTTTTCAGACAGGAAAGAACCAGGGTTTTTTTCCCAGAATTTTTTTCTGTTTCATGCTAAGGTTTTTTTTTTCCTTTTTATACTTACACTGATTGTGACAGTGTAACTGAAATGTGTGTTGACGGCAAAGTTTTAGTTTAACTGCATGAATGTTGGTGTGCGTGAGAGGCATGTATGGGGACCTGCACTAATCTAATGAGTCTAGTAAACGACAATATGTTTGTACACTATGTTCTATGCATATCACGAGAGGTGGATACCTAGTGTTGAGGTATTGGACAGTTCCACCAGTTTTTTAGGGGCCTTACCTGTATGTGCAGGTATAAGGTTTGGCAAGGATACCTATAGTTTTGGGCTGGGAATTGTATAACATGTAATATGTTAGGTTTCTGTTGATGTGTTAACTGCCATGCATATATGTGTGTGCCTTATTGCAGGTATTTAAAAATCTTTAAGTACTACATTGACTTGAAGGATAGGCAATGATTTCTTAAGTTTATTATAAGTACATCTGTAAAATGTAACTAAATATTGGTTATGATTTAATGACATTTTGATGTCATGATGTTAATGAAGTAGGTAATCAGTTCTAGATTGTAACTTGTCTTAAGATATTGTATAAATCCTTGTGTATATATTATGCTTGGTGCAAACGGCGAGGCGCATTCATTTATATGTACTCTCTGTTTTATGACTAGAAAAGTCATAGTCACGCCTCAAGATGTAATTTAATTATATAATTAGGGCATTGTTTTGAGTTAGGAGAGGGATGTAGGTGGTCATGATATCATACAATGTAATAAAAGAAATGATGACTTCACATAAAAGGGGGGGGGGTGGCATTATGGATTGTTATCCATGTTGTTTTTTTAAATTATGTGATTGTGCACAAACTTGCTTTGGGATGGAAGTAAGGTCCGTGGAAGCTTGAGGTGCTATAACATTCTCATTTGGGGTTTTAGTCACACCAGACACAAACCGTAACAATGTCACACCAGACACAACAACTCAGTGACAACCCATGTTGTCATGACCCCACCAACAACGTGTCATATGACACTACCTTTCTTGTCATGACACGCTAACGTCTCCGTGTCTGCATAGACACCCTTGTCTCTGTGTTATGACACTTTCTCAGTATCACACGACACTTCTCTGTCACATGACGCCCTCCGTATCACCTGACACACCTTCTCTTCTGTGTCACACAAGACACCCTTTTCTCTTTGCCATAACACGCTTTCTTCTCAAACACTTTTCTCTGTGTCATGAACGCCTTTGCTGTAATTTCCTTTTGAACAGTGTCACACAACTCAATGACAGTCACATGAGCCATACTGTAATGTGGTGCGTCCATCAAAGCTGGGAAGAAGACTGAGTCAAGTATGGCCAAGCTGGATACAATCACTGATGCCATCCACAGCTCAGACCATACTGCAGTCGTGGACCAAGCTTGAATACCACGTTCCTCCCAAGTCGTGGATCATACTGCCTTTATGCCAGGTTCCACTCCCTGACATAAACTATGGTGACGTCACACCGGGTGCTGCAGCCCAGTAATACTGGACGTGCAGTGCCCAAATGGTCCGTCAACCATTTGACCCAATTACCTTGTTCAGGGATCGCAACAACTTTGCACTTGGTGGGATTGAACTTCAGGAGCCAGTTTCCGAACCAGGCCTGCAGCCTGTCTAGATCCCTTTGTAGTTCCGCCTGGTCCTCGTCCGATTGAATTCTTCTCATCAACTTCATATCATCTGCAAACAGGGACTCTTCTGAGTCTATTCCTTCCATCATGTCGTTCACATACACCAGAAACAGCACCGGTCCTAGGACTGACCCCTGTCGAACCCCACTCGTCACAGGTGCCCACTTTGACACCTCGTCACGTACCATGACTCGCTGATGTCTTCCCGACAGGTTTGTGACACAAGATTTCCCATCCCTGAAACCGTGCTGGTTGTCGATGATAAACTCATTCCTTTCTAGGTGCTCCACCACTCTTCTCCTGATAATCTTCTCCATAACTTTGCATACAATACATGTCAGTGACACTGGTCTGTAGTTTAGTGCTTCATGTCTGTCTCCTTTTTTAAAAACTGGGACTACATTTGCTGTCTTCCATACCTCAGGCACCCTGTTTCAACAGATGTGTTGAAGTCGTTTAGCAGCCTCTTCACTTCTTCCTCGGTTGTATGTATTGTGTCCAACACTTGATGGTGCACCCCACCTCTCCGTCTTTCCGGAGTCCCTTCTATCTGATCTCTGAACACTTCTTTGAATCTTATGTTGAGCTCCTCACATACTTCTCGGTCATTTCTTGTGATCTCCCCTCCTTCCTACCTCAAACTCATTACCTGGTCCTTGACTGTTGTTTTCCTCCTGATGTGGCTGTACAACAGCTTTGGGTCAGATTTGGCTTTCGCTGCTATGTCATTTTCGCATTGTCGTTGGGCCTCCCTTCTTACCTGTGCATATTCATTTCTGGCTTTACTACTGCTGTCCTTATTCTCCTGGGTCCTTTGTCTTCTATACTTCTTATATTCCCTAGCACACTTGGTTTTGGCCTCTCTAAACCTTTGAATGAACCGAAGGCTAATTCTGGCCTTCTCATTATTTCTGTTACCCTTGGGTACAAACCTTGCATATTGCTGTCACATATTCCATCATCTCATTTACTGACTTCCCTGCCAGTGCTCTGTCCCACGGAACCTCGTGTAGGAAATTCTTCATGCCTCTGTAGTCTCCTCTCTTGTAGTTTGGCTTCGTTAGTCCTGCCCTTCCTGCTTCCCTCTCCACTTGTAACTCTACTATGTATTCGAAGCTCAGAACCACATGGTCACTGGCAACGAGGGATCTTTCATATGTAATGTCCTCAATATCTGCACTACTCAAGGTGAATACTAGGTCCAGTCTTGCTGGTTCATGCTCTCTTCTCTCTCTCTCTCTTGTAGTGTCCCTTACGTGTTGGTACATGAGATTTTCCAGTACCGCCTCCATCATCATAGCTTTTCACGTTTCTGGGCCCCCATCTGGCTCGAAGTTCTCCCAGTCATTTTTTTTTGTGATTTTAGTCACTCACAATCAGTAGCTTTGCCCTGCTCGCATGAGTCCTTCTGGCCACTTCAGCCAGCGTGTCAATCATCGCTCTGTTACTCTCATCATATTCTAGCCTTGGCCTCCTACTGTTCTGTGGTGGGTTATACATCACTGCAACTACCACCTTGGGACCTCCAGACTGAAATGTTCCTATTATGTAATCTCTTGCTTCTCCTTTGCCTCCTCTTTCCAGCTCATCAAAATTCCATTGGTTTTTGATGAGCGGTGCCACTCCTCCACCCCATTTGCTCCCTCTGTCTTTCTTCAGGATTTGATATCCCTTTGGAAAGGTGGCATTTGTTATAATTCCTGTGAGCTTGGTTTCATTGAGAGATATGATATCTGGTGATGCCTCTTTGATTCTTTCGTGCCACTCCTCCCACTTATTCATTATTCCATCAGCGTTGGTGTACCATACCTTCAGTTTCCTCTCCAACACTGTGTTCTTGGGGGTCTGTGGGGGTGGGGCGCCTGTAGTGTGCTGTGGTATTCTACAGCATATTGTGGGGTGGGGGCTGTAAGTGTGGATTGTTTTCTGTGTTAGGATAGCATGTTTGACTGTGGGGTTCGGATGGTGGTTATGTGTGTGCTTGCGCTTGTTGCTCTGCCCGGCTCTGGTTGGCATCTACTAACTCTGTCTTTGTCTCTCTACCTAGCCCCTTTCGTTTCTGTGTTTTCTACCTCAGCTGCTGTCGTTCTGTTCTTGTTGTGTCGCGGTCTAGAAGCACCCTCTTGCATGTTAATGATTCCTTCAGTCGTGGTTTCTCTTACAGGATCCTGTTCCACACCATTTATGTCCTGGAAATTAGTTTGAACGACCGATTTCTCCCCTTCAAGTTCTCTCCTATTCTCTGAAAATTTACTATCTCAGTCATATCCTCCTCGCCTATTTCTTTGATAATATTTTCAATCTCCTGTTTTTCTTTCTGCCATCTTTCATTATGTGTCCTCCCTTTGCTCTCCTCCTACCATTGCCTTTCCCTCTGTGTCACTGGGTCCCGTTTGTACATAGCCATTGTCTCCCGTATTTTGTCCTGTAACTCTTGGTGGCATGGTCATGCCTCTACATGAGACCTGTCACCTTCTCCCCCCTCACTGCTACCCCTGCTCCTAACAGCTCTTCCCCTACATTCTTCGGTCTTGCTTGGTGTACTGATAGGGCCTTAGCGTAAGTCTTGTCTCCTTCCTTTCCATTGGACTCCTCGTTTAATAGAGGTGTACCTGCTTCAGATGCCATGTCTCCTCTGGGCAATAGCCCTGCAATTCGCTTCAGCATATTTACTTTATATTTGCTTAAGCATATGTACTCACCTAATTGTACTCACTTAATTGTGGTTGCAGGGGTCGAGACTTAGCTCCTGGCCCCGCCTCTTCACTGACTGCTACTAGGTCCTCTCTCTCCCTGCTCCACGAGCTTTATCATACCTCGTCTTAAAGCTATGTATGGTTCCTGTCTCCACTACATCACTTGCAAGACTATTCCACTTCCTGACAACTCTATGACTGAAGAAATACTTCCTAAAATCCCTTCAGCTTCCAATTGTGACCCCTTGTTTCTGTGTCCCCTCTCTGGAAGATCCTGTCTCTGTCCACCTTATCTATTCCAAGCAATATTTTGTATGTCGTTATCATGTCTGCCCTAACCCTCCTGTCCTCCAGTGTCGTCAGGTCGATTTCCCTTAACCTCTTTCATAGGACATTTCCCTTAGTTCCGGAACTAACCTTGTTGCAAACCTTTGCACTTTCTCTAATTTTTTGACGTGCTTGACCAGGTGTGGGTTCCAAACTGGTGCTGCATACTCCAGCATGGGCCTGACGAACACAGTGTACAGTGTCTTGAATGATTCCTTACTAAGGTATCGGAACGCTATTCTTAGGTTTGCCAGGCGCCCGTATGCTGCAGCAGTTATCTTGTTGATGTGCACCTCAGGAGATGTGCTCAGTGTTATACTCATCCCAAAATCTTTCTTTTTGAGTGAGGTTTGCAGTCTTTGGCCACCTAGCCTATACTCTGTCTGTGTTCTTCTTTGCCCTTCCCGGTTCTTCATGACTTTGCATTTAGCGGGGTTAATTCGGGAAGCCAGTTGATGGACCACGTGTCCAGCCTGTCCAGGTCTCTTTGTAGTCCTGCCTGATCCTCATCTGATTTAATTCTCCTCATTAACTTCACATCATCTGCAAATAGGGACACTTCTGAGTCTATCCCTTCCGTCATGTCATTCATATATACCAAAAATAGCACTGGTCCTAGGACTGACCCCCTGTGGGACCCCGCTCGTCACAGGCGCCCACTGTGATACCTCATCACGTACCATGTGTGTGTGTGTGTTTGTGTGTGTATATACTCACCTAATTGTGGTTGCAGGGGTCGATACTCAGCTCCTGGCCCTCCTCTTCACTGATCGCTACTGGGTCCTCTCTCTCCCTGCTCCATGAACTTTATCATACCTCGTCTTAAAGCTATGTATGGTTCCTGCCTTCACTACATCACTTGCTAGACTATTCCACTTCCTGACTACTCTATGGCTGAAGAAATACTTCCAACTGTGACCCCTTGTTTCTGTGTCCCATCTCTCTAACATCCTGTCTCTGTCCACCTTATCTATTCCTCGCAGTATTTTGTATGTCATTATCATGTCTTCCCTAACCCTCCTGTCCTCCAGCGTTGTCAGGCCGATTTCCCTTAACCTTTCTTCGTAGGACATTACCCTTAGCTCTGGAAGTAGCCTTGTTGCAAACCTTTGCACATTCTCTAATTTCTTGACATGCTTGACCAGGTGTGGGTTCCAAACTGGTGCTGTATACTCCAATATGAGCCCGACGTACATGGTGTACAGATTCTTGAACGATTCCTTTCTGTGGTATCGGAACGCTATTCTTAGGTTTGCCAGGCCCCCATATGCTGTAGCAGCTATCTGGTTGATGTGCACCTCAGGAGATGTGCTCGGTATTATTCTCAACACAAGATCTTTTTTCTTGAGTGAGGTTTGCAGTGTTTGGACACCTAGACTATACTCTGTTTGTGTTCTTCTTTGCCCTTCCCCGATCTTCATGACTTTGCATTTGGCGGGTTAAATTCAAGGAGCCAGTTGCTGGACCAGGCTTGTAGCCTGTCCAGGTCTCTTTGTAGTCCTGCCTGATCCTCATCCGATTTAATTTTCCTCATTAACTTCACATCATCTGAAAATAGGGTCACTTCTGAGTCTATCTCTTCCATGGAAATAAATGGTATAAAATACCGACACAATGGAAAAATAAACACATAGGCAGTATAATGTGATCCTTTATTGACAACGTTTCGCCCACACAGTGGGCTTTATCGAGTCACAAACAGATCTACCTGGATAAAAGATACATGCGTATTTGTAGGATTTAGTCAGGTGGAGAATACTGGGTCAGGTGGAGAATGCTGCATGTGACAATCTTCAGAGTAGGGTGATGGAGTCTAAAACCTTGGGTAGCTTTAAAAAAGAGATTGGATAAGTATATGGGTAGACCTTCTGCAGTGTTCCATTCTTAAGTTCTTATGTGGGATAGCTATGAAAGTTGCAGGCAAACGTTCCTCTTAAAGATACCCAGAGTGTTGCATATGGGTCTAATTTAAACAATCTTTTTCTCTGAACCATTCATCTACATCTGTCGACACAGCAACTTCTTGGGATCTTGATACTTGGCTTCTTCAATATTTGTCAACTTTGGACAAGGATTAATTCAGACTAGTGGCTTTATACCACTATGACCTGCCTCCTCCTGCTGCATCTCACCTGATTAACCATATAAGCCACCTCTAGGCCTTGTGCTACCTTCTAACAAGATTGATGGACTGACACATGACTCCAGGCCAGGATTGATTACCTCAAACTCTCCTCTCCTTACATTTGCTATTTGTATTGGACTGATGAAGCCACTGTGTGGCGAAACGTTTCCTCATTAAAGATACCCAAGTGTTGCATATGTGTCTAATTTAACAAGAAGTTTCTTGCAATCCAAACTTCCTCTTCAGAAATTACATCATCCATACCCCTCCATTCATCCTTCCCTATTCTGGGTATAATACTCTCTAATACCGCCTCCCTGGCCTCTTCCCCACCCTCTCTACTCTTTAAATATCCCTGAAACCACGTCTCAGCATAGCAACTGATACTCTCCGTTGATCTAAGTACCTGCCCCACCTGATAACTCCCGATTTCCTCATGCACTCTCACCGACAGTATTGTCATATCTGAACGCCTCTTCTGAAATTTACGGAGTACAGTCACTGACGGCCTATTTCCCCACAATGGAAAAATAAACACATAAGCAGTATAATGTGATCCTTTATTGATAACGTTTCGCCCACGCAGTGGGCTTTATCGAGTCACAGACAGATCTACCTGGAAAATGAGCAACATGGAGATATATATAGGGTACAGTCAGGTGGAGAATGCTGGGTCAGGTGGAGAAAGCTGCATGTGAGTCTTAAAAGTAGTGTGATAGTTAAAAACATGGTGTGACTTAAAGGACCTGCAGTGTACCATTCTTGAGTTCTAGGTGGGATAGCGTTGAAGAAGTTTCTTGGCAATAGGTTCAGCTATGTTGTAGAAGCCGTTGTTCTGGTTGAAATTGTTGGATATACAGATGAGTGATGATTCTAGGATTCTTCGGTATTGCGTGTTGTCTTCTCTGGCGATGAGTCTTGCGTTTCTGTAGTTGATTAAATGGTTGTGTAAATTTCGGTGTTGAACACAGGCATTTCTTGAGTCGTCAGATCTGCCTGCGTACTGGTGTTCTGAAATGCGTGTTTGTAGGTCTCTGGATGTTTCGCCAACGTATAATTTGCTGCAGCCATTACAAGGGATTGTGTATACCCCTGGCAACTGCAGTGGAGGGAGCTGTTAGGGCTTTAAACTAGAAATAGTTAGTGGTATGGGTTTTGGGGGGAAAACAGAGAAGTCCCAGTGTAGTAATATTATAAGTTGTAGGAGAACTAGTAATAGGCAGAATAAGGTGGATAGTGGAAAGCTAGTGACACTAGATGACAAGGACAGTAATAGGTATAGTGGAAAAACAGAGATGAGCAGGAAGGGTAAAGAGAAAGGAGGGTCTCTAAATATATATTACACCAATAGTCGTAGTGCTAGGAATAAGATGGACGAGTTGAGATTAGTTGCAAGAAGAATGACTAAAATGATTTACAGTATAAGAAATCTCCCGTATGAAGATAGACTTAGAGCGTTGAATCTCCACTCTCTGGAGAGACGTAGAATGAGGGGAGATATCATCGAGGTGTACAAGTGGATGATGGGCATAAACAAAGGAGATATTAATAAAATACTGAGGATATCGAACCAAGTAAGAACCAGAAATAACGGATTTAAATTGGATAAATTTAGATTTAGAAAGGACATAGGCAAGTACTGGTTTTCGAACAGAGTTGTAGATGCGTGGAACAATCTTCCGAGTACTGTGATAGAGGCTAGGACCTTGGGTGGCTTTAAAAGAGATTGGACAAATATATGAGTGGGAGGGGCTGGGTTTGATTTGTGTCGTGAGTACGGGAATAAATTCTTAGGTAGTGGTGGTTTTGATAAGGACCTGCCTTGTATGGGCCAGTAGGCCTTCTGCAGTGTTCCTCCATTCTTATGTTCTTATGTTCTTAAGTACGGGTAATATTGATGTTTTTGCAATAACTGAGACATGGTTTAATATGAAAAATCGGGACTTGCCTGCCGAATGTCACATTCAGGGTTTTAAATTGTTCCAAGTAGACAGAAGTATCGGGAAAGGGGGTGGGGTGGCACTCTATGTCCGTGATCATTTAAATTGTTGCATAAAAACGGGTATAAAGTCTGAATTAACACATACAGAGTCTGTCTGGATAGAATTTTCAGAGGGTGTGAAAATTGATTTTAGGCGTGATTTACCGTCCTCCAAACTTAGATAGGGAACAAGGGAGACTACTTTGGGAGGAAATTGTTAAGGCCACAAGACACGATAACGTAGTAATTCTAGGGACTTTAACTTTAGTCAGATTGATTGGAATTTCATGACAGGGAATTTAGAATCTAACGACTTTTTAGAAGTAGTTCAGGATTGCTTTTTGAAGCAGTTTGTAACAGAACCTACAAGGGAAATAACCTACTTGACTTGGTTCTGGCAAGCAAGGAAACCCTTGTTAATAATTTAGAAATTACAGAGGAACTCGGCTCAAGCGACCACAAGTCAATTACCTTTAGCATTGAATGGATGTATGATAGTAGGGATAATTCAGTAATGGTCCCAGATTTTCGCTTAGCAGATTATAATGGACTTAGAGAACACTTATCAACTGTGGACTGGGGTGAAGAAGAGAGGTATCAATATGACAGTTTTCTTAACACTATACAGGCTGCCCAAAGAACATTTATCCCGTATAAAGAAATTAGATCAAGTAGAAATGACCCAAAATGGATGAATAATAGGCTCAAATATCTTTTAGGGCAGAAGAAAGGAATTTATAGGCGCATAAAAGAGGTGAGGGTCATCTTATAAATCAGTATACTGACATTAAGAGGACGTTAAAAGGGAATAAGAAAAGCTAAACGGGACTATGAAATTAAAGTTGCTAGGGATTCAAAAACTAACCCAAAAAGTTTTTTCCAGGTTTATAGAACAAAGTTAGGGATAAGATAGGTCCCCTTAAAAATAACTTTGGGCATCTTACTGACAAGGAGAATGATATGTGCTCTATTTTTAATAATTATTTTCTCTCGGTTTTCACACAGGAAGACATTAATAATATCCCAGTAATTAATTTTTACAGAGGCCCAGAAGAAGATAAATTATGTAATATCACAGTCACTAGCGAAATGATTATGAAACAGCTGGACCGACTGAAACAAAATAAATCGCCGGGTCCTGATGAGCTTTTTGCAAGGGTTCTTAAGGAATGCAAAATGGAACTCTGTGAACCAATATCTAACATTTTTAATTTATCTCTTCAAACAGGTGTAGTGTCTGATATGTGGAAGATGGCTAATGTAATTCCTATTTTTAAAGCAGGGGACAAGTCACTACCGTCAAACTACTGCCCAATAAGCCTGACCTCAATTGTAGGCAAATTACTAGAGTCAATTATAGCTGATATTATTAGAAGCCATCTAGATAACCATAATTTGATTAATGATACCCAGCATGGATTCACGAGGGCCGTTCCTGCCTATCTAATTTATTAACCTTCTTCAGTAAAGCTTTGAGGCTGTTGATCACGATAAAGAATTCGATATTGTTTATTTAGACTTTAGTAAGGCTTTTGATAGAGTACCGCACCAGAGACTGTTAAAGAAAGTGGCAGCTCATGGCATTGGGGGAAAAGTGCTGTCATGGATCGAGTCATGGCTCACCAATAGGAAGCAGAGAGTGTGCATAAATGGGGTTAAATCCGAATGGGGACTTGTAACAAGTGGTGTTCCACAGGGATCAGTCTTAGGCCCATTGTTATTTATAATATATATCAATGACCTTGATGAGGGAATTACTAGTGATATGAGCAAATTCGCGACGACACGAAGATAGGTAGGATAATTGATTCAAACATAGATGTCATAGAACTTCAGGAAGATTTAGACAAACTTAATTCGTGGTCAGAAAAGTGGCAGATGCAGTTCAATGTAGATAAATGCAAGGTTCTGAAGCTCGGGAGTGTCCATAACCCAAGCACTTATAAGTTAAATAACGTAGAACTTAGCCATACAGATTGCGAGAAGGACTTGGGGGTGATGGTAAGCAGCAACCTTAAACCAAGACAGCAATGCCTAAGCGTACGTAATAAGGCAAATAGATTACTGGGATTTATATCAAGAAGTGTTAACAACAGAAGTCCAGAGGTTATATTACAGCTTTATACATCATTAGTAAGGCCTCACCTAGATTACGCAGCTCAGTTCTGGTCTCCATATTACAGAATGGACATAAATTCGTTAGAAAACATTCAGCGTAGAATGACTAAATTAATACATAGCATTAGAAATCTTCCTTACGAAGAAAGATTGAAGACCCTAAAATTACATTCACTTGTAAGACGTAGAATGAGGAGACATGATCGAGGTATACAAGTGGAAAATGGGTATAACAAAGGGGATATAAATAAGGTCTTGAGGATATCTCTCCAAGAGAGAACCTGCAATAATGGATTCAAGTTAGATAAGTTTAGATTTAGAAAGGATATAGGAAAGTATTGGTTTGGAAATAGGGTAGTTGATGAGTGGAACAGTCTGCCTAGTAGGGTTATTGAAGCTAGGACCCTGGGTAGTTTCAAATTTATGTTGGATAAATTCATGAGTGAGAGGGTTGGATTTGAGTGGGACTCGCGCATGAGTGGGTAGAATTGTCAAAGCTTATTTCTTGGGTAGCATTGAAAATTGGGTTGAGCAAATATTCTGTTAGTGGGACGGATTGTGAAGGACCTGCCTAGTATGGGCCAACAGGCCTGCTGCAGTGTTCCTCCTTTCTTATGTCCTTATGTCCTTATGTGGATTGAAGCTTTTCCTGTCTGTTACTGGTAATGTCCTTAATGGTGGTGGATGTGGAGGTGGATACTCGGAATGAGGTCTTAGAAAAAATGTTGGAAACCTGCCTTTATCCTAAAAGCGTGAAACCTTTCATTCTGCACCTCTCTCAGCTGTTCCTTCAATCCCGCCACCTCCACCTGATGTTTCCCCGCTCCCTTGTCATTATATCCCCTTAGTTGTTCCTCTAGATAACGCTGTGATCCGTAACGATATTGACCATCAATTCGATCCTCCCTTTTATATTAATCTCTGATAGCCTGTTTCGCTTGTTTATGACCACCGCGTGATATCACCCTCCCGCTTTCCATCCCGCCATAGCACTGTCCACCACTCATCAAAATTTTCCCTACTACCATCATTATGTAGAAACCTCACGTTCATTTTCCAAAAACTTCGATATGTCTTCACCACTCCTATCCAATTTAAATCTACCAACACACCACTATGGTCCGAAAACCCTACATCTATATTCTGTATACGTACCACATACACCGCCTTGGAAACATATACCCTGTCCAAGCGAGCTGCGTACCCACGACGCACAAAGGTATGCTCAACTTTCCACCCATCACCACACACCACATCCACCACACCGACTGCTCCTAAAACCTCCCTTAGCAATCCCAATACACATCCAGCCCCACGTGGTTCAACATCTTTGTGGCGAATCACGCAGTTCCAATCACCTCCTATAACAGTAATGACTGGCATACCACGCAACCCATATATCAAAGTTTCCCTAATAAAATCCTCCTTCACTTTTCTACAATTCACGGCCGGCATATAAACTCCCACAAACATCACCCTATCTTCACCCCAGAAACCCTCTACACGTACCATCCTACCCCCACCCCCCTCCTCCCATGTCAATAGTCGAAAAAGACTGGACTCTCGGATTCCTATTGCCACCCCTCCCTTGAAATTAGCAGACCCACCTGCAAACACCTGGAACCCATTCAAACGCAATTCATACCCAACACGATAGTTATGTTCCTGTATTATACACAAATCCACTTACAACCTTTTCAATGTTACCTCCAGCCACCTCCTTTTGACCTCAGACCGGAGGCCATTGACATTTATATTAAGGCACCTGAACGTTGTATCAGGGGTTTTCTTCGAGGTCTTTGTAATTTCTGCACACTATCCTTAACAATCCCTGATTTAACACCCTTATCACTGGTCTTATCATTCACACTATCCATATGCTTCTTACTGTCCATACAACCATCCTTGTTTCTCACACCACCCTTACTCCCACGGGCGACCTCCACCCACGTTTTCTTGGCCCTTTGTGCAGGCGTTAATATATCCTCCTCCTCAGGCTCACCAGGCCTTTTCCTAGAGGATGCAGAGGCCTCCATGCCATCACCAGCATGAGAACAATGCACTTCCGCACTCACAACCTTGACCGGTAGGATCATCTCTGCCACAACCTCATTCACACACTTCTCCACTGTCTCCATCACATTCTTCTCAGGCACTACTCCACTCATACTTACAGTCGAAATCGTCAGATCCTCCAAAGGACTAGGTAACAAATGCTGCAGATCCTCCAATTCCAATTCCAATCATTCCGGGGACCCCTCACTCTCCACAATCCCCTGTTGCAGCACACTAACAGGTAAGGTATATACCCGTTCCTCAGCCGCCTCCACCTCCGCACTCCACTTGGCCGTCTCCACCACGCCCACGTCCTCTTGGCTCTGCCCATTATCATCATCCTTCTTATCACGCCTATCGTTGTCAGTACGCCGATATGCCTGATGATACGTCCGTCCAGCACAGTCCACCGCCATATGTCCTGTGGACCCACATATGCGGCATGTACGCAGTTGCCCCGATTATGTTACATATACCTGCGTTTTGAAGTATTTCATAACCACATAGGATGGAATTTGATGTCTTATGGTCACTTTGAGTTTAAACGATCCTTCCGGAAATCTGGCGTAGAAACCCTGTGTCCAACGTCCCACTGTAGCTTCATGGATGACATCATATTTCTCAAATACTTCCTGGATGTCATGTTCCCCGGCCTCAAAAGGAACATTTCGAATACGAATCCATGAGAAATATCTGGAGACATCCTTCAATATAACATCCACTGCCGGGGTAACCTCCAATCGCCGGTCTTGGAACCGATCTACCACTCGGTCATAAACACTTGCTGTCAACAGCTTAACAAAGATCCTGGATGTACCATTTAACGATATCCCATAAAGCTCTTCATTTTGTATGCCATAAACATCCCGGATTATAGCTGGAAGCAAGACATCAGCATTGCTGGGATAAACAGCACCCTTGAGGACCTCAACACAGACCGTATTCACTCTCCTCTTTCCTCGTTCCGCCATTTTGTGAAAACTAACTAGTTTCACAAAAGACCGCAAGGGCGCAGCACTGAGACACCCTCCCTCTAGAAGAGCTGGGCTGAGAATGTTCAGAAAATGTTTTAACATCTAGGAATGAATTGTAAAGTCTTCAGTATCTTGTTTCTGATTCAGAATGGATGTTCCTACATGGCTATGTATATCATTCCACTTCTCTGGTGAGTACTGTGGTTCTTGTAGCTTTTATCTCACAGTGATCTTATGTAAGGTCCATTTGTCTATCTAGTGGATGATTGTAGGACATTGCTGTCATGATACCTTTCTTTCTGGAGCTTGGCTCTAAATAATTCTACGTTGTTGGCTAACTGTGTATTGTCACAGTCGGGGCACATGAGAATTACACAGCCTGGCACTGTAATTGTGACTTTCTTCAGGTTTTAGGATAACTAAGTGTCCACCGTTGGGAGTTCGAGTATAGCTGTTCTTGTTCATTGTTCTTCATGGTCAAGCTGTTGACTACTGTTTCAAAATATTATATATTTCTTAGATAAGATAGATAATCCAATAAACTTGGATAACTACTGGTAATTCTGCATGACTTCACGATGCATCATGACGTACACAAGGCAGGACATCAGTTTCCCACAAAATATCACAATAACTTGTCTAGTGTGCCGACGTAGCTGCCACCACTTGCTTGGTGTGGGGTGTCCCGTAGCTCGATCGTTAACGCACTCAACTCACACACTGAGGTCCGGAGTTCAATTCCCTGGTACGGTAGTAAACATTAAGACGTGTTCCTTAAGACACCTGTCCATGTTCACCCATCAGTAAAATGGGTACCTGGGTATTAGTAGATTGGTGTGGGTTGCATCCTGGGACAGAATTTATTATTATTATAATCAAATAGAAGCGCTAAACCACAGGGGTTATACAGATCCTGGGACAGAAATTTACCTTATTTGCCCGAAATGCTCTGCATAACAAGGGGCTTTCTATATAGTAGTATGTCATTGATGTCAACTAGGCTTGTATACCTTCTATATCTACTTGTAGAAATAAATATATTTATTATTATTATTATTATTATTATTATTATTATTATTATTATTATTATTATTATTATTATTATTATTATTATTATTATTTTTGTTATTATTATTATAGCTTTCGCTGTGGACATTTACCATTGTCATAAAGGGTCAGCCTGCTCGTCGTGAGACACTCGTAGTCGGTGTCCAGAATAATTGAGACCTACTGTATAGGTCTAGGTGGCATCTGATCCAGGCAGGAAACCCAGTCTGCACGTTCAGAACGAACGTGGGAACTCACGCTTGGATGAGTGGCTGCCAATAGTTAGCTAAGAACAGCAGCTCAGCTGTGGTAATTCCATTCCCCGTCCAGCGACCATACTGGGCGGTTGTTGGTGCTCTGCCTCCTGGTGGCATTGAGACGCAACTTTATTTTCACCAACATGGCGGCAGCTGGTAGAAGGCGCATCAACACGGTCTGTCTTGAAATAGTGAGGGGCGTGTTACACCCGTCTTCTGTGGCCACAGTCTTACTTACGATATTGTAAGACATCTACAAGATAGACATAGGAGACTTATATGGTGTGGTCCTAAATGTGATGACAAGAGTGTTTGTGAAATTGTCGTCGAATCAGGAGTACGAACGGCTAGTCGACAGTTATCAGGATCACGTTTACGCAGTCAACTCAGGTATGGAGGTAGGCGGGATTCCCCAGTGGAAGTAGGGCATACCCAAAGAGATGGGTGGTAGTAGTAGTCGTAGCCGTGAAGAAGGTTATGTACATGTCCTCAGAATCAAGATTCCATGATGTTGCAGTGTCTTACAAGTTGTCGGTATTGTATACCACTCTTGTACAACTTGTTAGACACTGCAACATCATGGAATCTTGATTCTGAGGACCTGTACATAACCTTCTTCACGGCTACGACTACTATTACTACTACCCATCTCTTTGGGTACGACCTACTTCAACTGGGGAATCCCGCCTACCAGTGACTATGCCCTCGTCTGCTACCCGTCCCTCTCAGCTGACGACTATTTAAGGTCAAGTATTCTTACCTGGTCTTCAGAATCTCCACAACTACGGTGCTGAACACACCAACTCTAGGGCCGAGGGACTGATTACCTCATCTTTTGTATATAGTTCTACTCTCTTCAAATTATGTCCTAGAATTTGTATTGATAAAGCCACTGGATGGCGAAACGTCTACTATAAAGATACCCAGATGTTGCACATATGTTTTAATTTCAATTTCTCGGTATTGCATACCACTGTTGTACAAATATATTTATATTGCACTCTCAACCTGAAATATATTTATATTGCACTCTCAACCTGAATTTTCTAATAATGTGCCCACAACATGTGTAAAGAGAAATTTGTATAAAACGAGAGAAAAAACAAAAGATTTGGTAAAGAAGTTGAGTGGGAGGAAGTTACAATTAGAAAAGCAATAACCGACGAAGGAAAAATTGATAAAACAAAAATGAGAATGAAGGAATGGGTAATTATAAAAAGCGGGAATGCAAGACAGAGAAACGTTAAAAGTCGGCAAAACAGAATTAGAAATCATAAAAAATGGAAAAGGAGAAAAAAGATTTGTATAGAATAGATTAAAAAGGAGAAAAAGTAATTAAAGAAGAATTATTACAAAATTAAAGAGAGAAAGAAGTGAGGGTGTTGCAGAGGCAGGACGACAAACTCAGCGTCTTTGACAACCGTAGCCACACTAACCTATTCACAAAACTCTCATTTATACGAGGTTACAATTACCAGGCGGGCAATTATCGCAACTTTGGCTCTGGCGTCTCTGGCGATTAAACTCAGGGGAAATTAACTTGCACAATATTTCCCCTGCAAGTTGTGTATGCCAATGTGTGAAGTTGCAGAGTTTTGTCCAAACTTAGTTGGACTTGGTATAACTTTTTTAGCACTATCAAGTTCCAACCGTTTTTAGGACAAGGACTTCATGTAAAGTATACTCTCAGAATTATGAAGAATCGAACTTATGAATGATTAAGACTCCTTGTGGCTGGTGACACTCATCTCCTCCATTAAACCAATGGAGTAATATTGATTATCTTTCTCAACCTTAGGGACCAATGTTCAATTCCCAGGCGATAATAAATACAGGAAATTTTCTAATTTCTCCACTTTCCCTCGTATATACCAGCAGTAATTATGTACCTTAGTGTTAGATGACTGTTGTGACATCCAGAGGCAAGGTGCGCTCAGCTAAAATAAAAGCATAATACAGGATATACAGTATTTCTTAGACAAAGGTGAACTTTGAAACGAAATTAGATTGAACGGCATCCTGGGAGTGTTAGTATAACTTAGAGTTGAAAACTGAAATGAACTGAGGTAGGATGATATCGTAGGGATGGTAGAATACAGTAACTTAGATTTTTAACTTAATTTCATATGAGTTGAGGTAGGCAACCAGCATCGTATAGGATGATGACGGGCAGGATGAAAATATACATTAGAATAACTGAACTTTGAAACTAGAAGAGTTAGGATATATACATCATGGAGATGGTATTATACAATAGATTTAGGCTCATCATATTGTTGCAACAGGTACCTCTAACATTATTGCATCAGGTTTGAGTGTCACATTCTTGGATTAACTTTACTGTATCAGGTAGGCCTGACATTGTTGCTTAAAGTAGACCTAACATCATTGTATCAG
This sequence comes from Cherax destructor, assembly GCA_009830355.1. NCBI lineage: Eukaryota > Metazoa > Arthropoda > Malacostraca > Decapoda > Parastacidae > Cherax > Cherax destructor. Next base: position 99,097 of record WNWK01003074.1, read on the forward strand.
GTAGGCCTGACATTGTTGCTTAAAGTAGACCTAACATCATTGTATCAGGTAGGCCTGACATTGTTGATTAAAGTAGACCTAACATCATTGTATCAGGTAGGCCTGACATTGTTACTTAAAGTAGACCTAACATCATTGCACTGGTCCAACAGGGAAGATACCGGTGAATCAAGTAACCCAAAAATTGCATAAGGTCGGACCGACATTATTACAATAAGTACCCTTAATATTGTTTCATAAGGTAATCCTAACATTATTACGTAAGGTAAATCTAGTAAGGTTGCATAAGGTCTGACACTTCGTAGGCCTAACATTATTTCTTAACGTTGGCTTGAAATTATTGCATAAGATGTTCTGACAATACTTCTTAAGTGAGGTCTGATCATTTTGCATAAGGCAGACGTGACATTGCTGCATAAGGTAGGTCTGATATTTGTATATTAGGTAGGCCTAACAATAGTGTCAGGTAGGCCAAACATTGTTGCACGTTATTATATAACATTCATATGCAGCTATCATTGAATTTAAAAAAACAATCCTAATTATTTTTAGCAATAATGTTAAACCACTTCCTGTGTGGTGGTGAGAGACAAATGCTCGTAGAGAGGAAATTCTGGACGTGGAGAAGACAATGCTCACAATCATGCTGGAGTTTTATGCTTTTAGCATAAATTTTAAACTATATATACTTGTTTATTATCGCATTTAGTCTTTGTAAATTAGTTATCGTTGTTTATAGGTTAATTATTTATTACTCTCACAGAACTTCAAGTTTTAATTTTGGTAACCTACCAGAACTAATATTGTTAAAATTAATTTTGTTACCTTATCACAAGTTCAATTTTTAACTTTGGTAACCTACCGGAATTAATATTGTTAAAATTAATTTTGTTAACTTAACAGAAGTGTCAGTATTAACTTCGGTCAATATTTACATTAGCTGTTTGAACGAACTCAGCCATTTACTCATGTTTAAAGTAACTTGCTATTTTATAATATATTAACCAGAGTAATATTTAAACGAGAATATGACTGTATGTAGTTGATTGTGCACTGAACTAATCAGCGTCTTGCGTTCCTGAAAGACGTTAGGCTAAGCTAATGCTTACCTACTGTAAATTATGTGCATTTATGTTTGGTTTTGGTGATACTGGTTGGGTTAGGATGAGTTAGGTTGACTTGGGTTACTATGGGTTGGATGAGTTAGGTTGACTTGGGTTACTATGGGTTGGATGAGTTAGGTTGACTTGGGTTACTATGGGTTGGATGAGTTAGGTTGACTTGGGTTACTATGGGTTGGATGAGTTAGGTTGACTTGGGTTACTATGGGTTGGATGAGTTAGGTTGACTTGGTTTACTATGGGTTGGATGAGTTAGGTTGACTTGGGTTACTATGGGTTGGATGAGTTAGGTTGACTTGGTTTACTATGGGTTGGATGAGTTAGGTTGACTTGGGTTACTATGGGTTGGATGAGTTAGGTTGACTTGGGTTACTATGGGTTGGATGAGTTAGGTTGACTTGGGTTACTATGGGTTGGATGAGTTAGGTTGACTTGGGTTACTATGGGTTGGATGAGTTAGGTTGCGTTGGCTAAAAATCAAACCTAACTGAATCTAACCGAACTTGGTATGCTGATACCGGTTAGGTAAGGTTCGTCAGGAAACAGGACAAGTGTTTCCTGATGCAGGTCTTAGTAATATGATGACCCGCCACTGGAGCTTTTGGTCATTTAACCGAGTCCTTCCGCTGGCTTATCGGTCCACCCCTCTTAAATTTATGGTTATTATAACCATTTTTTTTAATGCTGAAACCGACAAGTTGTGGGAAAAAAAGTACAGTTCAGGACATTTATTATAGGAAACATTTTGCCACTCGTGGCGAAACGTTTCCTCTAATAAATGTTCTAACCTAACATAACTTTATCTAACCCTGGGTTCCCCAGTGTCGTCAATATCAACCCCTAAGGATTAAATTTTATGATTATCTCATAAATCTTAGACTCCGGCATAATTAATGTAGTTTGGGTTCTTTTCTTTTCAGAAGAGTTTGCTACCCTTCAGTTGTGGTGTTGCCCTGCAACTCTCAGCAGTGCTACAGCAGCTGTTGTTCTGTAAGGCTATTCCTGCAAACGTGCTCCACGAGTGAATGCTGTTATCTCAAATTCTCCCCTTCAGTTCATGATTACTGTTGAAACTGTGATGGATGTTAAACCTAGGAAGCATGCAAGTATTGTAGCTCCTGGACAATATGATGATTTGAATAACAGATCGCCGAAAATTTGAGCCTAGCAAAGTCAACTGATGGTCGGATTTTGACGACACTGGTGATTGTGGAGCTCTGCGTCGAGGAAGATGTATAAGAAAACGCAAGACAATACCTCACGATGACAAGGTTACCATAAGAGTGTGAAGGGTCCTATGAAAACCAGCAAAGATTTGGCTTCAGTTGGCATATATGTTGATTCTTCAGTTGTTCACCGACGGCTTCATGAACGTAAAGGTTTACTCAGCCCTGTCAGACCCTCAGAGAGCATTTGACAAGGCTGGTTTCTCCTTATGCAATTAAAAAGATAGAATAAAATTATCGCCCAACTTCACCGAGCAGCCTGAGTAAATTTTGACCTTAATTTGAAATAACTGTGACTCTTAGATAAATTAACCAAAAGTTTAATGTTAGCATTGATCATTAACTAGAAAAGTTACTCCATTTCATTGTTTTATCGTAACAAATGTATGTGTTGATCAATTTGTGTGCAGCGCTCATGTGAAGGGTATGGTGGCTGCAGGACTATGAAAGGATGGTGGCTGAGGGCTCTTGAAGGTATTGGCTGCACTATGTGAGTATGGTGGCTAGTCATGTGAAGTAGTGGCGTAGGATATGTGAGGTATGTGGTGCTGGACTCATGAATGTATGCTGGCTGCAGGACTCATGAAGTATGGTGGCTGCAGCGCTCATGTGAAGGGTATGGTGGCTGCAGGACTCATGTGAAGGGTATGGTGGCTGCAGGGCTCATGTGAAGGGTATGGTGGCTGCAGCGCTCATGTGAAGGGTATGGTGGCTGCAGGGCTCATGTGAAGGGTATGGTGGCTGTAGGACTCATGTGAAGGGTATGGTGGCTGCTGGACTCATGTGAAGTGTATGCTGGCTGCAGGACTCATGTGAAGGGTATGGTGGCTGCAGGGCTCATGTGAAGGGTATGGTGGCTGCAGGGCTCATGTGAAGGGTATGGTGGCTGCAGGGCTCATGTGAAGGGTATGGTGGCTGCAGGGCTCATGTGAAGGGTATGGTAGCTGCAGGGCTCATGTGAAGAGTATGGTGGCTGCAGCGCTCATGTGAAGGGTATGGTGGCTGCAGCGCTCATGTGAAGGGTATGCTGGCTGCAGGGCTCATGTGAAGGGTATGCTGCCTGCAGGACTCATGTGAAGGGTATGCTGGCTGAGTTAGCAGCTAGGGAGAGAGTGAAGGTCTTCCAGGGACACTAATACCAAGAGTTCTACAATTCAGAAGTCAGCGAAAACACTCTAAAAAAAAAGACCTTGAAATACGTCCGCGCAAAAATTCAACGTCACACACGACGAGACAAATTAACATTATGATAAATGAATTCCAGTGAGCAGAAAGTTTATTGTGGCGAGTAAGTGTACATTCTGCCTCCCACACACTGTGGGAGGGAAGGAGTGGCTCAGGATGTGGAAGAAAAGAGGAAGGGTATGGGGCCTCTGTTAAAAAATTGTACTGCATACTGGCGAGTCACAACCCCCATCCATTTATTATTCATCTTTACTATGGTATTATAATCAGGCAGTCCTATATCTTGTAATATACAGCAGCAGCACATGCTATTGTGATTTATGTACGACAATGTGATTGATCTTAATTTTAATATTATTGGAATTTAAACTGATAGATTATAGAGGTATGGGTGTTTGTGGGAAGCAATCAGGCTGCAGTATTAGGGTTGAATACAGCAGATATTACCAGGATACCTCAGGGATATGTTTAAAAAACAATATTCAAAATAAAGTTGCTAGTAAAGGCAAAGCAATTGATCAACAAACAAAGAGAGATAGTAGAGGGCAACGAGTGAATAGCTCCCTTAAGATTTACTATACAAATAGTAGAAGTCTAAGAAATAAGATAGATGAGCTAAGTGCAGATGAGCAAGTGCAGGTAATATAGATATTATTGCTATAACAGAGACCTGGTTCAACTTGAAAGATAGAGAAATGCCTTCTGAATGCAACATACAGGGTTATAAATTGTAAATGAATGGTTCAGAGAACCGGCGAGTTGGTAAATTAGACACATATGCAACACTTGGTTATCTTTATTGAGGAAACGTTTCGCCACACAGTGGCTTCATCAGTCCATACAAAGGAGAATCATGAAGAACAGGAGGAGTTTGAGGTGGTCAGTCCCTCAATCTTGAGTCGATGTTGTCAGTCCATCAATCTTGAGTCGATGTTGTCAGTCCATCAATCTTGAATACTTCCACATTGGACAAATGTGACACCTCCTACAACTGCTGCACCTCTTCTGTCTACAGTATATAAGCATCCTCTACGCACATATGCTGTATTCTGTTCAAGATTGATGGACTGACAACATCGACTCAAGATTGAGGGACTGACCACCTCAAACTCCTCCTGTTCTTCACGATTCTCCTTTGTATGGACTGATGAAGCCACTGTGTGGCGAAACGTTTCCTCAATAAAGATACCCAAGTGTTGCATATGTGTCTAATTTACCAGGGTTATAAACTATTCCACACTGATAGGGTCAACAGGAAGGGTGGTGGAGTGGCTATGTATGTCACTGATAATTTAAATTATTGTGTTAGACAAGATATAAGATTAGAAACATCGCACAGTTTCTCGAAGGTCATGAAAAATTAATTTTGGGTGTGATTTTTAGGCCCCCAAACCTTGACAGGGAGTGCGGTAGGCTGCTGTGGGACAAAATTCATAAGGCTTCTAGACATGAAAATGTTGTGTTAATGGAAGATTTTAACTTTAGACATATTGATTGGAACAATGTGACAGGAAATCTTGAGTCTAGTGACTTTCTTGATACGGTTCAGCATTGCTTTTTAAAAAAGTTTGTGACAGAACCAACTAGAGGAAACAACCTGCTTGACTTGGTTCTTACCAACAAATGCAATCAAGTCTCTGTCCAAGATTTCCGCTTGGCTGACTTCATGGGACTGAGAAATTACCTGGGTGGGCTAAACTGGGATGACCTGACTATGGGTCAGGTAGCTGGTGATGGTTGCCAATATTACGTGTTTCAGAGCATAATACTAGCTGCCCAGACAACTTTTGTTCCGAGTAGGGAAATTAAATCTAACAAAAATGATCCCAAATGGATAAACAATAGATCAAAACATATCATTGGTCAAAAGAGAGGCACATGTAGGCATATCAAAAGAGGGGATGGGCAGTTAAGAAATCAATATATTCAATTAAAGAGAGATATAAACAAAGGAATAAGAAAAGCAAAAATGAATTATGAGGCTGAAGTCGCATGGGATTCGAAGACTATCCCAAAAGGGTTCTTTCAGGTATACAGAAGTAAGATTAGGGACAAATAGGCCAACTTAGAGTAACGCAGGTCAGATCACTGACAGTGATAAGGAAATGTGTGAACTTTTCAGTACCTACTTCCTCTCAGTTTTTACTCAGGAAGATACTAGTGAAATTCCAGAAATAATAAATTATGTAAACAGGACGATAATAAACTATGCACTATTAGGGTAACTAGTGACATGGTCCTCAGACAAATAGAGAAATTAAAACCTAATTTTTCTAATATATCACTACAAACTGGCGTAGTGCCGGACAAGTGGAAGATGGCAAATGTAATACCTATTTACAAGGCAGGTGACAGGTCTTTGGCTTCGAACTATAGACCAATAAGCCTTACCTCAATAGTTGGAAAATTTATGGAATCAATAACTGACGAAGCAATTCGTAGCCATCTTGAGGGGCATAAATTGATTAATGAATCTCAACACATTTTTACAAAGGGGCGTTCCTGTCTTACGAATTTACTTAGTTTCTTCACTAAGGTATAGGAGGAGAATTTTTTTCCTGGGTAGAGGCATGGTTGACAAATAGGTAGCAGAGAGTTTGCATAAATGGGGAGAAATCAGAATGGGGGTACGTCACAAGCGGTTGTTCACAATTTACATAAACGACATAGATGAGGGAATAAATAGCGACATAAGCAAATTTGCTGATGACACCAAAATAGGCCGTCCAATTCATTCTAATTAGGACATTAGAGCACTCCAGGAAGATTTGAATAGACTGATGCAGTGGTCAGAGAAGTGGCAGATGCAGTTTAATGTAGACAAATGCAAAGTTCTAAATGTTGGACAGGAAAATAACCATGCCACATATAAACTAAATAATGTAGATCTTAATATTACGGATTGCGAATAGAATTTAGTAGTTCTGGTTTAGCAATAATCTGAAACCAAGACAACAGTGCATAAGTGTTCGCAATAGAGCTAACAGAATCCTTGGCTTCATATCAAGAAGTATAAATGACTCGCGAAATCGTAATGACACGATTGCAAAGAAACCATACCACGGGTGGGGTTCGAACCCACGGTCAGAGAGTCTCAAAACTCCAGACCGTAGCATAAGCCACTGGGCCAGCTAGCTTCAATAAGATCCATCCAACTAGGTATATTTCTACACCATAGGAAGGTTAGCATAGGCACCACTGTGTCCACAAATGCAAGTTTTTACAGGTTGTTCTTCAACTCTATATATCCTTGGTTAGGCCTCATCTAGATTATGCTGCACAGTTCTGGTCACCGTATTACAGAATGGATATAAATGCACTGGAAAACGTACAAAGGAAGATGACAAAGTTGATCCCATGTATCAGAAATCTTCCCTATGAGGATAGACTGAGGGCCCTGAATCTGCACTCTCTAGAAAAGCGTAGAATTTGGGGTGATATGATTGAGATGTATAAATGGAAAACTAGAATTAATAAAGGGGATGTAAATAGCAGGGGATGTAAATATCTACCATAGACAGGACTCGCAGCAATGGTTTTAAGTTGGAAAAAATCAGATTCAGGAAGGATATAGGAAAGCACTGGTTTGGTAATAGAGTTGTGGATGAGTGGAACAAACTCCCGAGTACCATCATAGAAGCTAAGACGTTGTGTAGTTTAAAAAATAGGTTGGATAAATACATGAGTGGGTGTGGGTGGGTGTGAGTTGGACCTGACTAGCTTGTGCTACTAGGTCAGATGCCGTGCTCCTCCCTTAGGTGAATGTGAATGACCTGACTAGGTTAAGGCATTGGCTTAAACCGGTGGGAGAATTGAACCTGCCTCGCATGGGCCAGTAGGCCTACTGCAGTGTTACTTCTTTCTTATGTTCTTGTATCATGTCAGAATTCCTTAACCCATCTTATCTAATTAAGTGGAGATTAGTAAGAAGCAGGAGTAACGAGGTCATCTGCTGATATCTTGGCTGTCCCTGATTTGCATATCTTACAGTGGAGAACGATGCTTCACGGCCTCCAGGCACCTGAACACACTTTCAGGTGGCCGGTATATGCAAAGTATCAGCTTCTAACATTTTACCACATAATTCCAAAATCAGACCATCCACACGCATTTGGGAAATTTCCATACCTCTCGAAGGAGGTCAAAAAAGAATCCCCAATCCAAGAAACTAAACACACCACCACAGAATGGCACTAGTTGGCAATTTTTTCCCTGTTATGCCGGCAAGAGGTGGCAAGTTATTAAACTAGTCGATCATGAAATCCTGAAGAGATTTTCCCAGAGCGGACAACTTGCTCCGAATTTGTCTTCAGCATAAAAGAAATAACGATTCAGATTCTGCAGGAGCCCCACCGACAGTGAGAAAGTCACACCTCAGGAGAACAAAAAAACAGTGAAGACAAAACAGTGTGAACGATCACAATAATTACCAGCATTTGTAAAACTGACCAATACTGTTCAAGCACTGGAAGAGAAACACCGCATCTTAAAGCCCTTCCAGTTCGAAACCCCAGAATTTCCTCATGTTAAACGTAATAACTGTTCATTACTGTTTTTTTTTCCGATTGAACAATAGCAAGAGAAACAAAATCTCTGCTATAATTTCTGTTGGAGTTGCAAGTGGATATCTCTGTAAAGACTTGAAGTCTTATGGTGTAGATGGTGACCTCTTCTAACATTTTCTAAGTGCAATTTGTACCAGGTCTCAGGTATGCATACTGATCACCATCTTCCTCATGTACAATTTTTATAGATTTTCCGGTTCATTGACCACATCGTAAGTTATTTTAGGTATACTGTTTTCTAGTGCTGCCTTTAACATATTTGCTACCTTGTCTAATCTAGCTACATAAGACTATACTAAAACAAGATTTTTCATAAGGCCTAACTCGAAAAGGAAAGATTTCGGTATGCCACCATGAGGCTTGGACAGATTATTAGTCAGTTTCCATTGACTCTGTTACGACTTTTCGATTTTTGGGTGGACATCTTTGGAATTGACTTAGACTGCTCTTCTTGCAAAAATTTCATGCTTACAAATTAGCTCCTGGCTGTTAACCCATACCAGAAACAAACGTTTGTCATACCAGAAACGAACGTTCGTAATACCAGAAAAGAACATTCGTCATACCAGAAATGAAACGTTCGATAAGATGTACAGAAAAGAACTGTCTCGTCCATACCAGAAAAAATGAACGTTCGTACCGAGAACTTGTCATAAGAAACGAACGTCGTCATACCGAAAAAACGTTGTCATACTAGAAACAAACGTTCGTCATACCAGAAACGAACGATTGTCTACAGAAACAAGTCGTCATACCAAAAAAACGTTCGTGAAACAAATGTTCGTTATACCAGAAAGGAACGTTTGTCATACCAGAAACGAACGATTGTCATAACAGAAACAAATGTTCGTTATACCAGAGACGAACGTTCGTCATACCAGAAACAAACGTTTGTTATACCAGAAACGAACGATTGTCATAACAGAAACAAATGTTCGTCATACCAGAAAGGAACGTTCGTCATACCAGAAACGAACGTTCGTCATAGAGCATAACTCGTGATCCGTCTCAGGCGCTGCTGAAGCCGTTGTTATTTTTGCCGAATTACAATTCTTCACGAAGAAAGGTGTTTTAAATAAGATGACTATGATAAATATAAAAAACCCGCATGCTTTTATTCCACAGTATTAAAAAATAAGTGAACAAGGCCACCAGAGTTAAAATTACCCCTCTAAGAAAGTACATAATATTGGTAAATGCATTCCAGAAGGAAAATCCATGTCTCTATTTAGATCAGGAACAGTTAATGGGATTCACGTCTACACTACAACGAGATGCTGATGATGGATGTTAATCGCAAGAAAACTGTTCCCTAACCTTAAACTTTCTGAGGCTATGACTTCCCTCTCAGATTATTTAAGAGTCAACACATTTCTTTCAGTGCGGTGAAACCTCAAGTCCAAGTGGATTACAGGTTTAACTGTTGCTTCTTCTCTGCACTAATTGGTAGGTTAATTAAGGTCCCGTCATTACCCTCAGAGTCAGACTACGTTAACTGCCTCTTCCACCCTTTTCTTCTCCTGTTGTCCATAGCTCCCCTGTTTCCAGACCTGAGACGGATGAAGCTGAGAATGCTACTCAGCTAGCAAGAGCTTCACAGAATTTGTATGTAGTCTTCTCGTGTCAGCGTCAAAACTGGGTAAAACCTTAACCACTAATTTTGATAAGACTTTTACTTAGGCACATACACTACTTATGATCGACCCAACTCCTACATAAACATTCCTGATTTAACCCTTCTTTTTAATCACTCCAACGTTCCTGTCTATCTTCTTGCACACCTAAATGCACCTAAATACACCAACATATACGGAAACCAACTACAACAACTGATCACACAAAAACACCTAATACACCTCGGCCCTCACTTCAACACCTTCTTTGATCCTATGGACCAGGGCAAACCAGACATAATTATCACAAACAGAGTCAGCCTCTACCTTCACCACCACATCACACCAGGCCATCTCTCTGGCTCAGACAACATACCCATCACCCTTCACATCTCTTCAGACGCCATTCTCATTCCCACAAGACAAATTCCTTCGTACTCTCGGGCAAACCGGGACGCTCTTAAACAACACCAAGACAATACTAACCTCTCCCATAATTTCGATAACAAACCTACATCTGACATTGACACAGATAGCGGGTATTCAAGACTCTATCACACAGGTTTTCTGAAAATGCTGTTCCTAAAAAACAGTTCACTGTCAGATACTCTTCCCACCCGTCTGAAAGGACGAAACGCCTTCTCCTCTGTTACCGTCACCGCTTTGCCACCAACCAACACAGATATGCACACGTCAGTCGAGATCTCACCTTCCTGAGAAACAACATCATCCGTAGCTTGGATGAGGATCATGCCAAACACTGGCTATCCCTCATCCAGGCTACTGAGTCACGCCGCATACGGGACCTAAAGGAATTCTGGGTCTTTATTCGGAAGGTAACTGGTCCAACACGTAACACACAACAAGAAAAACATTACAGACCCAGCACAAACTGCACATGTATTCAATGACATATGGGAAAACATTTTTCACCCTCACCCTCCTGACCCAGCTGCACAACAACACACACAGTATATTGAATACTGTGTCTCTACACACAGACACATCACCTGTCCTGACCCTATTATACAGCTATCTTCTCTCATTTCCACCCACCTCCTCAACATACCTTTCTCTCAACCTCTTGTAAAATCCTTAATCTTGCATCTTCTTACCACAGCACCTGGCGCTTCTGGACTTTCCCACAATATTCTTCGTCACCTCCCGCTCTTACTGACCTATACAATGCTTGCCTAGATTCTGGCAGCTTTCCTCCCATATTCAAAACTGCTAATGACACTTATTCCCAAACCCAACAAGGACTCAACTAACCTGAGGAACTATAGACCTATCAGTCTACTAGAAACTCTAGGAAAGACCTTTGAACGACTAATAAACAAAAGACTGAGGACTCACTTAGAGACTAACCAGCTCCTGACTGAACGACAATTTAGCTTCCGCCAACACCGCTCGACGCAAGCATCCCTCAATATCATTCTGAACCACAATCTAATCAATAAGGCCCAAAGATGTACAACGGCCCTGGTTGGTAAGGGCGTGGAGAAAGCCATCGACACGGTCTGGCATTCAGGGCTCAAGTACAAGCTATGTAACCTTTTTGACCTTCCTCCGAATGTCAAAAAGTTACTATGCAACTTCCTTGATGGCCGTACGATGCGGATTAAGTTCCGAAACTGTCTCTTTGACTCCTTCACCCTTGTAGATGAATGGTTCAGAGAACCGACGAGTTGATAAATTAGACACATATGCAACACTTGGGTATCTTTATTGAGGAAACGTTTCGCCACACAGTGACTTCATCAGTCCATACAAAGGAGAATCGTGAAGAACAGAAGTTGGGTCGATGTTGTCAGTCCATCAATCTTGAATATAATACAGCTTATGTGCGAAGAGGTAGCTTATATACTGTAGACAGGAGAGGTGCAGCAGTCGTAGAGGTGTCACATTTGCCCAATGTGGAAGTAGGTCGTGCCCAAGGGTTAGGCAAGCGAAGAAATCCCTGTATTAAGATACCAAGATGTTGCTGTGTCAGACAGGATGTAGATGAATGGTTCAGAGAACCGACGAGTTGGTGTCAGACACAGTAACATCTTGGTATCTTAATACAGGGATTTCTTCGCTTGCCTAACCCTTGGGCACGACCTACTTCCACATTGGGCAAATGTGACACCTCTACGACTGCTGCACCTCTCCTGTCTACAGTATATAAGCTACCTCTTCGCACATAAGCTGTATTATATTCAAGATTAATGGACTGACAACATCGACCCAACTTCTGTTCTTCACGATTCTCCTTTGTATGGACTGATGAAGCCACTGTGTGGACTGATGAAGCCACTGTGTGGCGAAACGTTTCCTCAATAAAGATACCCAAGTGTTGCATAGGTGTCTAATTTACCTCCTTCACCCTTCATGCAGGAGTCCCCCAAGGCTCTGCGCTCTCCCCTACTCTATACATCCTTTTCACGAACAACATTCCAGACCCCCGCACATCACAACATACTAACACTAGCATATGCTGATGACATCACACAACTCACCGCATATGAACAATGCAGATATCTATCACTCAGAACACAACGCGAGGTAGACGGGATCAGTGCCTGGGAGATTCTTCTAAGATTACTTACTTCTTCCCAAAAGGACGCCCACCACTACCTGTCGAACTCAGAACCACCACCACTACAAGAACACCCATCCCACGAACACACAACACCACTGTCCTAGGAGTTAACCTGGACTCCAGTCTTAGACTACACACTCACATAAACGCCAAACGAGCCATGGCCAGATCTGCCCTTGGGCGACTATACAAGTTCATAGGCTCTCACCGTCACACTAACCTACATCTGTACAAGGCCCTCATACGGCCATTTGTCACATATACACCTCTTGCTCTTTCTCTTGCTGCAAAGACAAATGGTCTGAAACTGCAGCGAATTCAGAACCGTGCATTGCGGTGGGTGCTGGGCGTGGTGTGGGGCGACTTTGCTACAAGCGAGTCTCTCCTCATCAGGACTGGAACCCCGGCGTTGAACGTGTTCTGGAAAGAACTCAGTGACAGACAGATTGACCGACTAGAAACCCACCAAGACACATGGGCAACCTACCTCGCCGAAATAATTAGACTACCAGATAACACTCCAAACCTCATCAAATCCCTATACAATCCTGCTCCTCCTCCTCCTCTCTATTCCTAACATATAATCTCAACTTCTGCCCTGCCCTCTGAAGGGGTGGACCTTAAAGACATTTTTATTACCAAGCCAGCATCCCATGCTTCCCTCTCCTACTCATATATTGCATTGCAGAACAGACAACAGCAAACCTGCGTTTGACGCTCCGGCGACACCTGTACGAGTGTCCTTTCCCACCCTAAACCATAAATCCTGATCGGTTCTGCCATTGCGTTTGTTACAGTCTTGCAGTCAGCAGGGTCAAACAACTATTCCCTCCACCTTGCCAACCAACACTATAAGCTGGGTTTAGCCCCTGCTCTTTCTCTCCTTTCTCCCATCCCTTCCTCTCCCCCACTTGTCTTCCACTACGCAAAATCTCCCTTTCACCCACACGGGTCTTACCTGGGAGTATTCTATGCTATGGTCCAACTCTTTGGCATGATGACCTACTTCCAGTGGGCAGTCCCATCTGCCAGTGACAATACCTTCTTTTGCTGCAACTCATCTGACTCCGGTTTATAAACGCTCGACATACCATCTTCGCCAGTATTTCGCCCTCATCTAAACTGTATTACATTGACCAACTATTTACTTTAGTCTCCCCTGTTGCTATTTCTGAACTTGATCTCATTAATCGTCGAGGGATACGCTTATGTTTCAGGGATATCCGATCTATCCTCAGTCGAGAGCCTGTATGCAGGGGTGACACCCCATCTTTGCAAGATAGCCACGATGTCCATTGTCTCATCTGGCAAGAAACGTTGTTTAATTATTGCCCCCATTTATTATGCCTGTCTCTTCTCCTTCCCTTTAAGTTCACCATGTAGTTTACTTTTCCCTCCTTCCTTGGGAGGTTCTTAAGATTTATGTTTGCTCCTCCCCTCTTCTTTATGCAAAACTTTACAGTCACTCTTTAGTAACCTCTTCCGTTCTTATTCTCAGGATTTTACAGAGTTGACTGATTCCCCTGTCACAACAGAGTTAAAGGAAGTTTTCACTTCTCTAATACACATATCTTCGTTCGTAGTTGTTTCAGGCTCTTCAAAATTTTTTTACTACTTACATTCCATCGTCCTCTGTATACAACTTTGTATTGTATTGCTTTCTAGGTCTATTTTTCAATTGTCTGTCAACAACTCTTCAATTGACGGCAGCAACTTCAGTATGCACTAGACACAACAAATTGTTTGCGATCAGACTATATTAAGGGTTCTGTCTGTTGTCTTTAATAGACTACATTCTCCCGCCTATGTATCGGACACACACGACTCACTCTGGAACATCTCTTGGAAAAACACTCAGCACCTATTTCTGTGGATTGTAAGATTGTTGTGTTAATCAGCGGCCACGCAGAACACTCACTCTGACCTCCTAGCTGAGATTTGCATCTTTCATGCAAAATCTCTGACGTTTTACCATAAATTTATTTATAGCACCAGTTTTTATAATAATTTTGTCTTGCTCTCTTCCCTACCTATCTACCTCAAATATTTCTGCCCCTAACTTGCTCTTTAATTTAATGCAGTTTAATTTTAGCTGTGAAGATTTGAGGAGAATCAGGAGATGTATTTACAAGTGATCATATGAAAACTAATACACTAGTTTCTTTAAAAAAAAACGGAAAAGTAGAAAATATTTAGGCCAAATCTATTTTAAACTTTCTAGTAAAGAACACCAGAATTGACAGTGAACTAAAGAAGCCTTTTCTTTCTATTTCAGACATTAATCTTGAAGCATCTCAGAATTTGCATTTTCAAGTTATCAGTATTAAAGAGTTGAAGCTAATCAGATACGATACTCAGAAATGATCACATGAACAACAATTTTGTACCACTCCTCTCTCTCTCTCTCTCTCTCTCTCTCTCTCTCTCTCTCTCTCTCTCTCTCTCTCTCTCTCTCTCTCTCTCTCTCTCTCTCTTTATTAATCTCTGTTTCTACAAATTATCTGTTTACTAATTTTGCTTGCGAAATCAAAATATAATATAATTATAATATAATTTCTTACATTATAAGAAATCAACTGGCAGTATAAGGATATTCTTAATATAAATCTCATTTAATGAGACTGACGTCAACAAACTACATTTACTGTTACAAGAGGAGAACCTCTGATGGCAGCGAGTGACATCTATCTCCTCTCCAAATAATTATTTCATATAAACTATTTATTGAATATGATAATCATGAGAGCGCAGTATCCAGAACGCAATAATATTAATTATGAACGAAAATGTATTACAGTATTATCGTAAGAAACCATAATTCTGCGTATTTGTGTATGTTTTGTGAGAGTGGCTTTGGATATTTGGGTGTTTTTGATGGGTGGGTAGGTATGGGTGGGTTTGTGTGTTTTTTTTTTTTTAAGATGAAGTAGGGAATTACCAAACTGCGACTGGTTGCTGAGATGATTTGGTCGTCTGAATTTTAATATATCATTCAGTTAGCTTTATTATTGCTAAGGTAAATTTAAGTGCAATGGTGAGAAGTAATGAACCTTCAGAGGAAATATTAGAATCTATACGTGAGAGTTACTCTTCATGCAGTTACTTTTCTGAGGGTTAATTTGACAGTTTTTCCCAATAGAGTATTTGCCAAATTTCTGAAAATTTTCCATCTATGGTACTTCAGCATCTCAACCAGTTAGGCTGATGATATCTTGAATTTCCTGTTTCTACACCACCAGTATATTTCATAATGAGTCCTCCCATTAGCCTCCTGAAACCCATGAATAATCAGCAATTGCTCTTTCCTTTTCCTCTTTCCTCTCCCTCCATATTTCTGTATCTAATTTAAGCAATTCCTTTGCGGTTCCTCATATTATGTGCACCTCTTCATTGTCTGAGAGTATTTCTACAAAGGTCTTCTTTTCTCCTCTTCCTTCAATCCCATCACCTGCTGTTGCTATTTTTGATCGCAATGTATTACCTCTTTCCTTCATCAGACCCTCTTCCAGACTTTGTACCTTTGCCTCAGCAGCTGCAACCTGTCTCTCCCATTCCCTGCTCTCTGCAGACACTTCTATTTTCTCCTCTCAGGACGCATGGAGAGCTATCTGCTCCCACTACCTTCCTGGTATCTGACTTATTCAATAGCATCTTCACCTCTTCCCCAATTGTGTGAATTTTGTCCCACACTCGCTGGTGCACTCTCCTGCTTCGGTTTGCTGATAGCTTCCCTTGCAAACTCTTCACAGACTTCCTGGCCGCCCCTTATGAGCTCCGCTCCTTTGTTTTTTTTCAGCCTGATTTCCAGGTCCTTTACTGTTGTCTTCTGCCAGATTTGCCTATATGACAGAGTTGGGTCAGATATAGTTTTCGATGTTATGTCATTCTCAAATTTCTGTTAATCCATCCTCATACCCATGAATAAGGGTTTCTGGCTCCTCGCATATATTCCTTGTTTTCCTGATTTTTTTTTTTTTTAAAACTATATTTTTTTCACGCTCTAGCACATTTAATTCTGGCATTTCTACACGTTTGGGTAAACCATGGCTCACACTGGTCTTATTGTTTCTATTGCTCCTGGGTACGAACTTCTTCTCTGCCTCCTTGCACTCTATGGCCACATGTGTGTGTGTGTGTACTCACCTAATTGTGCTCACCAAATTGTGGTTCCAGGGGTCGAGACTTAGTTCCTGGCCCCGCCTCTTCACTGACCGCTACTAGGTAAAAGATAAGATAAGATTTCTTCGGATTTTTAACCCCGGAGGGTTAGCCACCCAGAATAACCCAAGAAAGTCAGTGCATCATCGAGGACTGTCTGTCTTATTTCCATTGGGGTCCTCAATCTTGTCCCCCAGGATGCGACTCACACCAGTCGACTAACTCCCAGGTACCTACTTGCTGCTAGGTGAACAGGACAACAGGTGTAAGGAAACACGTCGAAATGTTTCTACCCCGCCGGGAATCGAACCCGGGCCCTCCATGTGTGAAGCGAGAGTTTTGCCAGCCAGGCCACTGGGTCACCAGGTCCTCTCTCTCCCTGCTCCATGAACTTTATCATACCTCGTCTTAAAGCTATGCATGGTTCCTGCCTCCACTATATCACTTGCTAGACTATTAGACTTCCTGACAACTCTTTGACTGAAGAAATACTTCCTAACATCCCTTTGACTCGTCTGAGTCTTCAACTTCCAATTGTGACCCCTTGTTTCTGTGTCCCTCTCTGGAACATCCTGTCTCTGTCCACCTTATCTATTCCACGCAGTATTTTGTATGTCGTTATCATGTCTCCTCTAACCCTCCTGTCCTCCGGTGTCGCCAGGCCGATATCCCTTAACCTTTCTTCGTTGGACAATCCCCTTAGCTCCGGAACTAACCTTGTTGCAAACCTTTGCACTTTCTCTAATTTCTTGACGTGTTTGACCAGGTGAGGGTTCCAAACTAGTGCTGCATACTCCAGTATGGGCCTGACGTACACAGTGTACAGTGGCTTGAACAATTCCTTTCTAAGGTATCGGAACGTTATTCTCAGGTTTGCCAGGCGCCCATATGCTGCACCAGTTATCTGGTTGATGTGTGCATCCGGAGACGTGCTCGGTGTTATACTCACCCCAAGATCTTTCTCCTTGAGTGAGGTCTGCGATCTTTGGCCACCTAGCTTATACTCTGTCTGCGGTCTTCTTTGCCTTTCCCCGATCTTCATGACTTTGCATTTAGCAGGGTTAAATTCGAGAAGCCAGTTGCTGGACCACGTGTCCAGCCTGTCCAGGTCTCTTTGTAGTCCTGCCTGATCCTCATCAGATTTAATTCTCCTCATTAACTTCACATCATCTGCGAACAAGGACACTTCTGAGTCTATCCCTTCCATCATGTCACTCACATACCAAAAATAGCACTGGTCCTAGAACTGACCCTTGTGGGACCCCGCTCGTCACAGGCGCCCACTGTGATACCTCATCACTTACCATGACTCGTTGTTGCCTCCCTGTCAGGTATTCTCTGATTCTTTGCAGTGCCCTTCCTGTTATACGTGCCTGATCCTCTAGCTTCTGCATTAATCTCTTGTGAGGAACTGTATCGAGGGCCTTGCAGTCCAAGAAAATGCAGTCAACCCACCCTTCTCTCTCATGTCTTCTGTTACCTTGTCATAAAACTCCAGGAGGTTTGTGACACAGGATTTGCCTTCTCTGAATCCATGCTCTACCACTCTCCTCCTGATAATCTTCTCCATGACTTTGCATGCTATACACGTCAGTGACACTGGTCTGTAGTTTAGTGCCTCGTTTCTGTTTACATTTTTAAAAATGGGAACTACATTTGCTGTCTTCCATACCTCAGGTATGAAGACAGTGAAGACAGTAAGGACTCTGGGAAGACAGAACAGAGGGGGACATCAACAAGGAATATACCAACAAGTGTTGGATGACATACACACAACTGAGGAGGAGGTGAAGAAGTTGCTAAGTGACCTTGATACCTCAAAGGCGATGGGACCGGACAACATCTCTCCGTGGGTCCTTAGAGAGGGAGCAGAGACGCTGTGTGTGCCACTAACCACGATCTTCAACACATCACTCGAAACTGGGCAACTACCTGAGGTATGGAAGACAGCAAATGTAGTTCCCATTTTTAAGAAAGGACAGAGAAGCGAGGCACTAAACTATAGACCAGTGTCACTGACGTGTATAGTGTGCAAAGTCAGGAGGAGAGTGGTGGAGCACCTGAAACGGAACGTGTGTGTGTGTACTCACCTAATTGTACTCACCTAATTGTGGTTGCAGGGGTCGAGACTCAGCTCCTGGCCCCGCCTCTTCACTGTGTATGTGTGTGTGCGTGTGTGTGTGTATTTTGAGTGTTTGTATGTACACACCTATTTGTAGCTGCAACCACATCTCCTGGCCTCGCGTGTGTGTGTGTGTGTGTGTGTGTTAGTGTGTGTATAAGTGTGCGTGTATGCCTGTGTGTCTGTGTTTGTGTGTAATTGCTTTTTTTTTACATATTAACAATTTTCTGTTATAATCTACACAATCAGAGTAATGCTGAAGTGCTATGTTTAATATAATAATATTATTCGTTATTTGACTGTAAGTGTAGATTATTTTTAAGCAATAATTTAATTTTTATAACTAACAGTGGGTGGACAAATACGTAGCTACGGAAACACTGGGAAAG
Organism: Cherax destructor; assembly: GCA_009830355.1. Lineage (NCBI taxonomy): Eukaryota > Metazoa > Arthropoda > Malacostraca > Decapoda > Parastacidae > Cherax > Cherax destructor. The sequence goes on from WNWK01003074.1 coordinate 118,060, forward strand.
GCATAAGAAACACAAGATACGGAGAAAGAAGAGGACGAACCTGGATAATGTTAAAAACTCACTTCGACAGTTACTGAAGCAAATATTCCCTTGGGAAATTAGCTCAAAATTTTTTCTCTGTGATAATGCCAGCAATAAACCATGTGATTCAGAGGGGCGAAGCCATTCAAGAGGCGTTTCACATACTTATTAGCAAGAAACTGTGCGTGTAGTTTAGTTAAGTGGGCAAGGCCAACTTCACTTCTGTAATATTTACACTGCGTCTTTACTTCGTGTTCGCCCGTCAGTAGAAGGGGTAGAGGGCTGCAATGTCTTTTTTAGACTTGTTTGTTACAAGACTCAATCTATGTTTGAAGCCTATGTTTTATGCCTTACAGAGCAGGCTGGCATACTTCATCTGTCTGCTACGAGGGTGCTGGAGTAGATCTCCGTGGTGAATGTTACGGAGGCGAATTGAGCTGGTGGCGGAAGTATCAAATTTTCCTCGTGTGTTTTTGCAGGTAGTCATATCCGTTGTACGTACCCAGGTAATATATATTATCCTCTTTTTCTTAACTGCTGGCTGTTATACCTCACCTGTGTGTTTTATGTTGGTGTCGTAAGGGTTGCTGGGACAAACGTTTAAAGGAATAAGGTGGTTTATGGGAAAACTTGGCCCCTCGAATATTTTGATGCTAGCTTTGATCTTACCATTATTTTGGGTCTCGAAAATTGATACTGAGTTTTTGGGTGCTTTTGTACCCGCAGGACCAACCAATATTTTTGGGGGATCACCAAAAGAGGGGTGACATCAGGATTTCTAGAAATTACAGCTTAGATGACGATCTCAGAGGTACACTTGATGAGCATCATCAGTTATGACTTCAGTGTTTCCTTCACGAATGCAATTCATCCAACTCAATTTTTTCTCCTTTACTTTGTTACTACTCCTCTACCCCCAATTTTTTGGGAGTAAGTCAGATACTTTTCCCTATTGGGTTCTTCGCTATTTTCTCAGAGATGAGTTGTTGGAGTAGAAAGTTTTGCTTGCTAAACACTGCCATGGGACGCACGAATGATATTGAGATTTGTTTTAATATGTATAAAGTGGTGCACTGTAAGTTCTTCTGCACTTTTGGTGAAGGAGACTTATTACAGTTATGTATTATGTAAAGAGTCACTTGTACCTTTGTGTTTTGTTTTCACTTTTACTGGTAAGGAGCCATTGTAGTGGGTATTCATGGTACTGGGAAATTTTTAATTTCTGATCTTTTTACGTGCTAATGTACACCAGGATACTGTGATGTGGTTACGTGGAGCTATAGTTTAAAGGAAGAGGGAAAACGTATTAACTAGCGTTTTGAGGTTATGTGATGTGTTGGTAAATGAGGACCTGTGCTTGGTCAGTGTTGTGTTGTGATGATCTGTTTTCCAACATAAACATAGCATTACAAGTGGACATGATTCCAATGCTCTGTTTATTCATGTGAGAGATTTTAACCATGCAAGCAAGTCCATGGTCGAGAGAAATATAATAGAATCAAGTTTCATAAAAAAAAAGTTTTGAAATTAATACGAATATTGCTTTAGGATGATACACATTGGATTCATTTATAAATAATTGAATTTGGGAGAAACTTAAAATACATTAGACAAGTTAAAATCTTAAAGCTTGAGTAGAATATAAGTTGTGTTTGACCGTTCCATGACTACCTACCTACATCATCATTAAAAGGTCAAGTTTTGTAAGTTGACCGCGAGGTGTAATCTCATGCTTATGTACGTTTCTGTTGATCTTCAATATTTAGTTCCTTGATAACACTGGTCTGCATTTGTAATATTTATAATTTTTATTTTTATTCATGGTTGCGATCTTATATATTCTTGGGCTGCTGATTGTAAATATCTAAACCATTTCGCTCTATCACGTAAGAATTTTAAATAAAATACAAATTAATGATAATAAAAAATGTTAATTTTTAATAACTTGTTACTTTATTAAAATTAGGCAAGTAATCATGGAAAAGCAGATTGTGTTAGTTTTAAGAACATATGGATTCCAAATCAACATGAATCAAATCAAACGATTTTATTAAAAAAATATGTTCCTAATAGTTAGCCTACGTAATGAATCAAAGGAAGGAGAACCGCTTTGATTTTAGCTTGTGCTGTGCATCGAGACCATTACGTTTCAATGACCAGCAATAATCCGCCATCATGCTGACATTTCATTTGCCCTGGTATCGAGTTTCCATGGTGCAAATATCCTGATGGAACCGCTCTCCTTGTTCCTCACTGTAGTCCCCACAATTGTTGGGAAAATAGTCAAGATGTGAGTGCAAAAAGTGCATCTTCACACTCATTCTAGACCCAAGTTGTTGGAAACTTGAAATCAGGTCTTGGATCATTTTTTCATATTCGACACCTGCTAATGCTTCATCAAAATGCTTGTCCTTCATCAATTCCCGAATCTGAGGGCCAACAAAGATTCCTGCTTTTAGCTTGCCTTCACTTGTACGAGGAAACTTTGACTCCAGGTACTTGAAAGCAGTTCCATTCTTGTTCAAGGCCTTCACAATTTTTTTTCATAAGCCCTAATTTAATGTGGAGTGGTGGCAGCAGAATTTTCTTGGGGTCAACTAGTTCCACAGTTTTCAAGTTGTGATTTCCGGGTAAGAAGCTGGTTCTTGGTGGCCAGTCTTTTTGTTCATAGTGCTGACTGTCTGCCCTACTATCCCAAAGACAGAAAACAGGGATACTTGTTGTATCCGGCTTGAAGACCTAGTAAGAGAGCAATAACTTTTAAATCACCACAAATGAGAAAATTGTGATTCTGGTACTTGATTGCAGATATTAGTGTCTTCATATTTGCGTAAGTTTTTGACATTTGACACTGACCAATTGGCACAGATGCAGCTGTGTTGCCTGTGTAGAGAAGTACAGCCTTTAAACTTCTTTTATAAGAATCAATGATGAGTTTTCATTCATCTGCTTTGTATGACATCCCGATGTGTTCAATAAGACCAGAAATATTTGAACATAAAACTAAAGATTCCTCTTTGTCAAAGAACTGAGTGAATTGCTCTTCACGATGACGTTACCAAGCGAATGTTGTCCCAGGAGCTAGAAGCCTGTGTTCCTTCAAATTCAAATTCAAATGTTTATTTTTCTGTGTGGTTTACATATTATAAAATAATAATTACAAAGAAGGTCACTAGCATTCCATAGCATGCCTAGGCATTTCGGGCAGACTAAAAATAATTCTTACTCTATATAACAAGTTACAAATTACAAATTCCTAATGATTAAATAGATTTACAATAGTGAGGTAGTTCAGAACATTTAAGAATATAACAATTAGTAAAATTAGTAATGAGAATGGTTTTGTCTTGGCATGATACACAGTTTCTATTAAAGCTCTTATATTGGAGTATTTCATGCAAACTTAGGACTAGCTTGAGATTTATTAGACAATAGCTATATTCGGAATTTTATGTTTAGAGTCATTTGGGTCAGTGTAGGTGTAAATGAGGAGTGTGTGTGTGTTAGTTAGTTAGTTACCATTTTGTCGTGTGTGTGTGTGTGTGTGTGTGCATGAATAGTTGGTTTTCATGTAGTTTGTTGATGGTGGGGTGTGTTAGGGAGATAAGATATTTTTTGACTATAATTTTGAAAATGGTGGCTGAGTCTGCAGTTTTTGGAGTTTTCAGGTAGGAAGTTCCAGATTTTAGGCCCTTTAATGTACATTGAACGTTTGTATAGATTTAGCCGGACACATGGAATGTCATAGAGATTTTTGTGTCTGGTGTTGTGCCTATGGATCCTGTCACAACTATCAAGAAAGCGTTTTAGTTCAGGGTTAATATTGAAATTTATGGTTCCGTAAATGTAGGTTGCACATTAGTAAGTGTGGATGTTCTGTACATGTAGGTTGTACAGTAGTAAGTGTGGATGTTCTGAACAGTGAGTAAGTTTAGGTCTTTGAACAGTAGGGGGGTTGTGTTGCCTGGGATTGGATTGCGTGATAATTCTTACTGCGGCTTTTTGTTGGGTTATTATTGGTTTTAGGTGTGTTGCTGCTGTTGATCCCCAAGCACAAATGGCATAGGTGAGGTAGGGATAGATGAGTGAATAGTAAAGTGTGAGTAGGACTGATTGTGGTACGTAGTAACTTATCTTGGAAAGAATTCCAACCGTTTTGGATACTTTTTTTGCTATGTGTTGGATATGGGTGCTGAAATTCAGGCTGCTGTGAAGGTGTAGGCCCAGGAATTTTCCCTCATTATGTTTAGCAATAAGAGTGTTGTCGATCTTAATGTTCAGTTGTGCAACACCTGCTCTGTTACCAAACATGATATAGAAGGTTTTGTCAGTGTTAAGTGTAAGTTTATTGGCTGTCATCCAAGTAGAAATTCTTAGTACCTCCTCGTTAACTGGTGTAGTGTGTGGCAAGATTTAGGTGGGAGATGACATAAGTCGTGTCGTCAGCAAAGAGAATTGGTTTCAGGTGTTGTGATACGTTGGGAAGATCATTGATGTATAAAAGGAAGAGCAGGAGACCAAGGACACTTCCCTGTGGTACTCTAGTATCAAGTGGTCGTGTTGATGAGGTTGTCTTTAATGGTGACGTACTGATACTTATTAGTGAGGTAGGATTTGAAATATGCAAGTGCATGGTCAAGTTTGTGGAGTAGGATGCTGTGGTCTACTGTGTCGAAAGCTTAACTTAGGTCAATAAAAAGTCCTAATGGATATTCCTTATTTTCCAGTGCTGCGTAAAGCAGGTCTAGCATTTTTACAATTGCATCATTTGTGCTTTTATTTTTTTCTGAAGCCAAATTGGCAGGGGTTGAGTATGCTTTGTGCTGTGATAAACAAATATAATCTCTTGTGCACGAGTTTCTCGAAGATTTTGGATAGCAATGGTAAGTTTGATATTGGCCTATTGTTATTTACATCTGTGGGGTCACCACCTTTGTGAATTGGTGTAACCCTTGCTGTCTTGAGTGGTGTCGGGAAAGTGCTAGTTTCTATTGATTTGTTAAAAAGTAATGAAATAGCATATGAAAGGACATGAGCCGCTCGCTTGTACAATAATGGTGAGACTTGAGACAGATTCCCTGATTTATTTTTAAGTGACTTGATAATCGTGGTGACTTCAGTGGGCTCAGTAGGTGCAAGATAGGAGGATGGGAAATTCCCATCTAAGTAGTCACTTGCTCGGGCGTTGGTACCCGGGATTTTACTGGCGATATTTGATCCTATGGTTGAGAAAAAGTCATTTATCTTGTTAACTGTATCAGTAGGCTGTAGTGGTGTTTCGTTCGGTTTAGTTAGGACAAATGTATTCCTATTTTTTTTCAGTTTGTGGGTGCCCAGAATCTGAGTGTTTTCCAGGTCTTTTTTATAGGGGCTCTGGTGGTCTGGTGGCTAAAGCTCTCGCTTCACACGGCGAGAGCCTGGGTTCGATTCCCAGCCAGGGCAGAAACATTGGGCGTGTTTCTTTACACCTGTTGTCTATGTTCCCCATCAGTAAAATGGGTACCTGGGTGTTAGTCGACTGGTGTGAGTCGCATCCTAGGACACTTGACCTAATCTGCCCGAAATGCTCAGCATAACAAGGGACTTTCTATATAGTAGTATGTCACTGATGTCAGCTAGGCCTGTATACCATGTACATGTACTTGTAGTAAATAAAGATATTATTATTATTATTATATCTTCTCTTGTTTCAGTGAATCTGCTGTAGTAGTACAATTATTTAGTTTTTTTATTAGTTTGGTGAGAACTGATGCATAGTGTTTAATAATATCTTTGTGTATTAAGCCCTGTCTATATTGCTTTTCATATTGATGTTTCTTATCAGTGGATCTTAGTATGCTGTTAGTTAGCCATGGGCAACCTAGCCGTTTATTTGTAATCTGTTTCGCTTTTATAGGACAATGTTTGTTGTATAGTCCAAGTAATTTATTAAGAATTATGTCTGTCCAATCATCGATACCATTGGCATTGGAGAATTCTGAAGGCCAGTCAACCGTCTCTAGCTCTGCTGTGAGGTTACTTATTGAGGCCTCATCATGGAGTCTAAATGAAACTTTGTTGTATTCCAGTGGTGGTTTATTAATGTTTGTTGAGAGGAAGGTGGGGTAGTGGTCAGTAGTGCTGTCTGTAATTATCCCTGATTTAAGGGGGGCTAGTATATTGGTCCATATATGGACAATTATGGTTGAACTTGTCTCAGTCAGCCTGGTTGGTTTAGTTATTGTTGGTATGAGAAGTGCATTGTTCATATTGTTCATGAAGTCAGTTACAGGCTGATCATCGGGTAGGCCAAGGTTGATGTTGAAGTCTCCGGCTAAGAAAAGGTGGTGCTTGTTCATTTGGTTGTTTGTTATTAGTGTTTAATTTATCGCTAAAATTTGGGATGTTTGTATGAGGCATGTGGTAAATGGCACCGATTGTTACAGGAGTCTTAAGTTTTTTTACAGTAAAATTAGCAAAACTATATTCTCCATATTCATCACTATAGCAAGTGGTGCTATAACAAGATAGTTCATTAGAGTAGTAGATTGCAATACCACCCCCAACTTGGTATAGTCTGCAGTTGTGGATTGCTGTGTATCCTGGTAGTGAGTAGATATCTATTGTGTCTTGCTTAAGCCAGGTTTCAGTGAGAATAATGCAGGAGAAGGTTGTCTTTAGGGAATCAGAGGAGTGCCAGGAGGTCATCATAGTGTTTGCAGTAATGATTGAAAACTGTAGTTAAGAACTGTTATACTTTTAGCAGTATTTAGGACAGTGCTGGCTTGTGATGCTGTGTAATAGAGCAGTTACTCTCCAATAAATTTTGATTGGGAGTTAGATTATATAGGTTTAGATCTGGGTCAACGTGATCATTCATCATTTAGGTTAAATGGTAATTCTTTATATCATGTATAGTGTGGTGAGTTCTAGTACTGATATCTGTAATAGGGGGATATTCGGACAAGTATATATGGCTAATGCATGTTGGTCAGATAGAGTGTAGTAACTAATAAACATAATGAATTTGGTGTTGACTATGTATTACGCTAGAATGAACTAAAATTTTAACTAGATATAAACTGAGATAAAATTATAAAATAAAGTAGCACCAGACTATCACTTGTAATTGCACTAAGGCTAATATAAGTTGTTTATAGTTGATAGTAGAATAATATGTGCACAGTTCTAATTTGATGTCTATGTGACTTTTGCAGTGTTATGATTAAAGATGATAAACAACAGATAATTATAGACTGCAAATGAGAATATTTGGCACCCATATGACAACAGGAGAGTGCAACTTCCCTTCCTGTAACTTATTTCACCCAGAAATGTGTCACTCATCAATCCATGAAAGAAAATGCTACAATGCATACTGCCAGGCACATCATCTAAATGGGTCAAGAAGACACAGAACAGCCAGACTATCGGAAACAAAGGAGGGGAGCCATAACCTCTCCAGGAAAAGTTTTTTTTAGGGCCAGGAGGGAAAAAAAGACTGTCAAGAAATGACAGTAATATTACACCAACTGAAAACACTTCTGGAGCAGAGGCACAATCATTGGCCTCACCTCCAGAACAACAGATATTAGAGCCAGAAAATAAACCTCCCCTAAATTCCACTAATATAATGACATTTGTCTTTGCAAACATACAGGGTCTAAAGCTGTCAAAAAACAACAAAATTCCTTACATCAAGGGACTGCTCATGGAGTCAGATACAATGTTTGCAGCATTCACAGAGACCCACATAAAGGATCATTATGACAACGAAATATGGATCCCAGGTTATAACCTATTCAGACGCGACAGACTAAACAGGCAACAAGGGGGGGTTGGCCTGTACGTCACAGAGTCACTCATTTGCTCAGAACAACTAAACCTCAAATGATGTAGTTGAAGTTTTGGCGGTAAAGATTGAAAACCAAAACCTTGTCATTGTAGTGGTATACAAGCTTTCAGATGCAACTTCCCAGCAATTCCAGGAGCAGCTTTTGAAAATTGACCACTGTCTGGAAAATCTCCCAACTCCTGCCCCAAACATCTAACTACTAGATTTCAACTTGAGACACCTAAAATGGAGGAGTATAGCAAACAATGTTTTAGCAGAGATCACCCCAGGAGGCAGCTCAGATGAAAATTCACACACTTTTTTTTTTTTTTTTTTTTTCAACAAGTCGGCCGTCTCCCACCGAGGCAGGGTGACCCAAAAGAAAGAAAATCCCCAAAAGAAAAAAACTTTCATCATCATTCAACACTTTCACCACACTCATACATAATCACTGTCTTTGCAGAGGAGCTCAGATACTACAGCTGAGAAAAGTCCCTCCCAGCTGTCACTATCTCAGACCCCTCCTTTAAAGTGCAGGCATTGTACTTCCCATTTCCAGGACTCAAGTCCAACTAAATCAATTAACTGGTTTCCCTGAATCCCTTCACACAATGTTACCCTGCTCACACTCCAACAGATCGTCATGTCCCAAAACCATTCGTCTCCATTCACTCCTATCTAACACGCTCACACATGCTTGCTGGAAGTCCAAGCCCTCGCCCACAAAACCTCCTTTACCCCTTCCCTCCAACCTTTTCTAGGACGACCCCTACCCCGCCTTCCTTCCCTACAGATTTATACGCTCTCCAAGTCATTCTACTTTGATCCATTCTCTCTAAATGACCAAACCACCTCAACAACCCCTCTTCAGCCCTCTGACAAATACTTTTAGTAACTCCACACCTTCTCCTAATTTCCACATTCCGAATTTTCTGCATAATATTTACACCACACATTGCCCTTAGACAGGACATCTCCACTGCCTCCAGCCTCCTCCTCGCTGCAGCATTTGCAACCCATGCTTCACACCCATATAAGAGTGTTGGTACCACAATACTTTCGTACATTCCCTTTTTTGCCTCCATGGATAACGTTTGTCTCCACAGATACCTCAATGCACCACTCACCTTTTTTCCTTCATCAATTCTATGGTTAACCTCATCCTTCATAAACCCATCTGCTGACACATCAACTCCCAAATATCTGAAAACATTTACTTCTTCCATAATCCCTCTCTCCAATGTGATATCCAATTTTTCTTTATTTAAATCGTTTGATACCCTCATCACCTTACTCTTATCTATGTTCACTTTTAACTTTCTACCTTTACACACTCTCCCAAAACTCGTCCACTAACCTTTGCAACTTTTCTTTAGAATCTCCCATAAGCACAGTATCATCAGCAAAAAGTAACTGTGTCAACTCCCATTTTGCATTTAATTCTCCATAATTTAATCCCACCCTCTCCCCAACACCCTAGCATTTACTTTTTACAACCCCATCTATAAATATATTAAACAACCATGGTGACATTACACAACCCTGTCTAAGACCTACTTTTACCGGGAAGTAATCTCCCTCTCCTACACACCCTAACCTGAGCCTCACTATCCTCATAAAAACTCTTTACAGCCTTCAGTAACTTACTACCTATTCCATACACTTGCAACATTTGCCACATTGCTCCCCTATCCACTCTATCATATGCCTTTTCTAAATCCATAAATGCAATAAAACTTCTCTACCTTTATCTAAATACTGTTCACATATATGCTTCACTGTAAACACTTGATCTACACATCCCCTACCCACTCTAAAGCCTCCTTGCTCATCTGCAATCCTACTCTCTGTCTTACCTCTAATTCTTTCAATAATAACCCTGCCATACACTTTACCTGGTATACTCAGTAAACTTATTCCCTATAATTTTTACACTCTCTTTTATCCCCCTTCCCTTTATATAAAGGAACTATACATGCTTGCTGCCAATCCCTAGGTACCTTCCCTCTTTCATACATTTATTAAACAAAAATACCAACCACTCCAGCACTATATCCCCCTTGCTTTTAACATTTCTGTCATGATTCCGTCAATTCCAGCTGCTTTACCCCTTTCATTCTACGTAATGCCTCACGCACCTCCCCCACACTCACATCCTGCTCTTCTTCACTCCTAAACGATGTTGTACCTCCCTGGCCAGTACATGAAATTATCGCCTCCCTCTTTTCATCGACATTTAAAAGTTCCTCAAAATATTCCCGCCATCTACCCAATACCTCCAGCTCCCCATCTACTAACTCCCCTACTCTGTTTTTAACTGACAAATCCATTCGTTCCCTAGGCTTTCTTACCTTGTTTATCTCACTCCAAAATTTTTTCTTGTTTTCAGCAAAATTTCTTGACAGAGCCTCTCCCGTTTTTCACACACACGAACTATTAAATCTCTGCACCAAATTCATCTTAAACCAGCAAATATTAAGAGCCCACAAGACTCGAAAATACGCTGGATCTCATCTTCACTAACAACGACGATCTGATACATAATATATATAACCGTATCAAGGACAATACACTCAGATCACAACATAATAGAGGTACAGACATGTATGCACAGGGCTCCTGACCAACAAAATGTGATCAGTCATGAGGGTCTCTTCACAAAATTCAATTTCAATAACAAAAACCTACAATGGAAACAAGTCAACCATGTCCTAAATGAAACAAGCTGGGAAGATATCCTAAACAACACGGATCTGAACATTTGCCTAGAAAATGAACTCTGTGGTTCTTGAGAGCTGCTCAAGACACATTCCATTAAGAAAAAGAATTTAGAAGATGTAAACTAAAAAGAGAGACGCTCCCTATACAGACAAAGGCAAAGAGTCACAGAGCTGCTGAGAGGGGCCAATATATCTGAAATACGAAGTGAGGCACTGGTCAATGAAATTGCAAATATTGAACTTAAGCTGAAGGAATCTTACAGGAGACAAGAATCGCAGGAAGAACTAAAAGCCATAAAGGAAATTGAAAAAAAAAAAATCTTCTTCTCTTATGCCACATCTAAGGAAAAAACAACATCCAGTATTGGGCCCCTGCTTAGGCGAGATGGGAAATACACAGATGACAGTGAAGAAATGAGTGAGATACTAAAGTCCCAATACGACTCACTGTTCAGCGAGCCGCTGCTCAGACTAAGGGCCAACAATCCAATTGAATTCTTTATGAACGAGACCCAAAATTTGGTCATCTCACAAATCTCTGATATTATCCTAACTCCACAAGACTTTGAAAAGGCAATGAATGACATGCCCATGCACTCTGCTTCAGGCCCAGACTCATGGAACTCCGTGTTCATCAAGAATTGCAAGAAGCCCCTGTCGTGTGCCTTCAGCATTCTATGGAGAGGGAGCATGGACACGGGTCATCCCACACTCACTAAAAACAACAGACATAGCCCCACTACAAAGGTGGCATTAAAGCATTTGCAAAGAACTACAGACCGATAGCACTAACTTTCCATATCATAAAAATTTTTGAGAGGGTTCTAGGAAGGAAGCAAGATCGCCAGCCACCTTGATACCCATCAATTGCACAACCCAGAGCAACACAGGTTTAGAGCAGGTCGCTCCTGCCTGTCCCAGCTACTGGACCACTATGACAACCTTTGATATACCTTTGAAGAGTTTCCTGGATAGCGAAACATTGCCACAATAAAATGTCACATTTGTTGCATTTGTGTCCTTTTACTTAACATATTGTCGGTAATTCTACCAATATTAATACATAATAATATACACTTGGGAAATCCTAGAGGGATTAGTACCAAACCTGCACACAAAAATCACTCCCTATGAAAGCAAAAGACTCAACAGGAGATGCAACACACTCCCAGTGAAAAGCAGGGGCACCACGAGTACACTGAGAGACAACACAATAAGTGTCAGGAGCCCAAGACTGTTCAACTGCCTCCCAGCATACATAAAGGAGATTACAAATAGAGCCTTCGCTGACTTCAAGAAGGCGCAGGACAAGCACCTAAAGTCAGTATCTGATCAGCCAGACTGGTTTGTACGTCAGTTTGTGCGCGGCCAGCTGTAACAGCCTGGTTGATCAGACCCTGATCCACCAGGCGACCTGGTTATGGATTTAGCCGCAGGGGCGTTGATCCCTGAAACCCTCTCCAGGAATGGGAGGAATATTTTCTTAGATGATACAGGTTTGATCAGAGGACAGGTAGCTTAAATATTCTTGGATCATAAGCCCTTTACTGGCATTATAGCACCCACCCCCTTTTTGAAGAGATTATTTATTTGCATTATATTTCATTTTAGGGATTATTTAGCATCTGGGGAAGGAGGTATTCAGGTTCAATCCAAGGGAAAAAATAAAGTTCCTCAGATCAGGAGCCATTAACCATCAAGGAGGAGCTTGCAGACATCAGAGGCTACCTGTGGGAAAAGCACAATCATCATGAGTAGTGTCATACAGGGCATGGAAGGAATCATGATCAATTAAAGGGAACAGTAAGTCCACTTTTCTTGAGGGGAATAGTGAAAAATACCCCATTATTATTATAATCAAAACCAAGCACTAAACCCACTAGGGTCATACAGCACTGGAAGAATACCCCGACAATGCAGTCCAAGGTATCCATGAAAATTATAATCCTCAAACCATAGAAACGTGTCTATTTTCAAGATGAGAAAGGGTGCAGTAGATATAGCTACATAATATAAAAGGATGTATACATTAAAACATTCACTAAATATATTTAAACTTTATTCCAAAATGACTTATATTTACCTCATCAGTAAGATACTGGGAATTCTTATCAAAGGTTATTTAAATAGATGCAACCACCGAGGCTTCCATTGCAGGACTTGTCTATACAACCTCAGTGCCAATGAAGTGAACTATATCTATAATGTCCCCTGCACGGCTTACATGCCCGAAAATGAATAGTGAAGCTATGAATTAATCTATATACATTACTAAAGTTAAAAAGAGAAACTTTTGTTTTTCTTTTTGGGGCACCCTGCTTTGGTAGGATATGGCTGGTTTGTTGAAAGAAGACATGTATGAAAAAGGGGAAGGTACCTAGGGACTGGCAGAGAACATACCTAGTTCCTTTATATAAAGGGAAGAGGGACACGTAAAAATTGTAGGGAAATAAGCCTACTGAGTATACCAGATGATTTGTATGGTAGAGTTATTTTTGATAGAATCAGGGGTAAGAGAGCAGGATTGCAGATGGACAAGGAGGCTTTAGGGGTAGGGGATGTGTAGACCAAGTGTTAACATTGGAGCATATAAGTGAACAATATTTAAATAGCTAAAATTTTTGTTGCTTGTATGGATTTATAAAATGCATATTTTAGAACATAAAAGGAGGAACACTGCAGTAGGCCTATTTGCCCATATTTGGCAGGTCCATGTCAAATCCAAACCCATTAACAAAAATATTCACCCAACTCATCATCAATGTTACCCAGGGAATAAGCTTTGATAAACCTATTAACTCATGAGCAAGTCCCACTCAAATTCAACCCCTCTCACTGTGTATTTACCCAACCTAAATTTGAAGCTACCCAAGGTTTTAGCTTCAATCACCCTACTAGCAAACTGTTCCACTCATCGACTATACTACAGTGGACCCCCGGAAATCGAACATTCTTCGTTCCAGAATGCTGTTCAAGTGCTATTACCGAAAGAATTTATTCCCAAAAATACACTTACAATAATAAACTTACATACTAGGTTGAGTTGGGAGGCGTTCGATTTCCGGGGGTCCATTGTATTTCCAAACCAGTACTTTACTGTATCTTTTAATTCTAAATTTATCAAATTTGGACCCATTATTTCGGGTTCTCTTGGAGGGATATCCTCCGGACCCTATTTATATCTCCTTTGTGGATACCCATCTTCCACTTAAACACTTCAATCATGTCTCCCCTCATTCTTCATCTTGCAAGACAATGTTATTTAAGAGACTTCGATCTTTCTTCGTAAGGAAGATTTATGCAATGGATTTTGTCATTTTTCGCTGAATGTTTCCTAAGAAATTTATATCCATTCTGCAATGTGGAGACCAGAACTGAACTGCATAATCTATGTGAGGCCTTACTAATGATGTATAGAGCTGTAGTATAACCTCTCGACTTCTGTTGCTTACATTTCTTGATATAAATCCCAGTAATGTTTGCCTTATTACATACACTTAAGCATTGCTGTCATTTCAGGTTGCTGCTTAAACACCCCCCCCCCCCCAAGTCCTTTTCGCATTATGTATGGCTAAGTACTACATTAGTTTATAAGTGCTAGGGTTATGGGTATTCCCGAGCTTCAGAACTTTGCTTTTATCTACATTGAACTGGATCTGCCACTTTTCTGACCATGACTTGAGTTTGTCTAAATCCACCTGGAGTTCAATAACATCTTCCTCTGTTTGGGGAGCAGTGTGGCAGATGGTGGAAGTGTATGGAATAGGTATTATGTTACTAAATGATGAGTTTTTATGAAGATAGTGAGGCTCAGGTTAGGGTGTTGGAGAGAGGGAGATAACTTTCCAGTAAAAGTAGGCCTTAGACATTGATGCATGTTGTCATCATGGTTGTTTAATGTGTTTATAAATGGGGTTGTAGAAGAAGTAAATGCTAGGGTGTTGGGGAGAGGGGTGAGATTAAATTATGTGGAATCAAATATAACATTGGGAGTTGACAGTTACTTCTTTGCTGCTGATACTATGCTTTTGGAAGATTCTGGAGAGAAGCTGCAAAGGTTAATGGCAAGTTTGAGAGGATGTGTAAAAGAAAAGTTAAAAGTGAACACAGATAAGAGTAAAGTGATGAGGATACCAAGAGATACATAAGGAAAGATTGGAAGGAGTATGGAAGAAGTAAATGTGTTCGGATATTTGGGAGTGGACGTGTTACAGATGGGTATATGAAGGACAGGTAAACCATAGAATTTATGAAGGAAAAAAAGATGAGTGGTACACTGAGGTATCTGGGGAGACATTATCCATGGAGGCAAAGAAGGAAATGTATGAGAGTATAGTGGTACCAACACTTGTATATGGGTATGAAGCATGGTTTGTGAATGTTGCAGTGAGGAGGCTGGAGGGAGTGGAGCTGTCGTGTCTGAGGGCAATGTGTGGTGTAAATATGCAGAGAATTCGTAGTGTGGAAGCTAGGATATGCAGTGACAAAGTATTATTCCGAGGGCTGAGGAAGGATTGAGATGGTTTGGTTATTTAGAGGATGGAGAAAAAACAGGATGACTTGGAGGGTGTATAAATCTGTAGTGGACGGAAGGCAGGGTAGGGGTTGTCTTAGGAAAGGATGGAGGGAGGGGGTAAAGGAAGTTTGGAGTGCAAGGGGCTTGGACATACAGCAGGCATGTGTGAGCCTATTAGATAGTAGACAAATGGTTTGTGGGACTTAAAAAGCTGTTTGAGTGAGCAAGGTAATATTTTGTGGACTCATAGAAACTGGTTAACTGGACTCGGAGTCCTGGAGGTGGGAAGTACAGTGCCTGCACTCTGAAGGAGAGGATTGGGATATTTGCTGTTTATTGACATCTAAACTGTTGTATCTGTGTGCCTCTGACAAGACAATAAAATGATAAGTGTAAATGATGGTGAAAATGTTTCTTTTTCAGGTCACCCTACCTTGATGGAAGATGGCCAGCATGTTTTAAAAAAAAAAAAAATTACAAGCAGTAGGTAAATATTTAAAAAAAAAAAAAATAGTTTTAAACATTTTGATTTATTGTTACAAGAGTTCATAAATATTTTGGCTAATACAACTATAAGATAATGCACTGATATTAACATTATATTTATTATAACAAAAAATTTAAATATGAATTGGGTGACTACCAGTCCTAGGTGCTTAGGAATATTTTAATCTGTAATATTATATATATCTCCAGAAAAATAATAATATAATCAAAATAAGTGCTAAACCCAAAAGGGTCATCCAAAAAAATAATTGTGCACAGGAAAAACTGAAAATACAAGACACTGAAGAAATACATACATCAAAACTTGTGCACTTATTGCTGAACTTTGAAGTGTATACTTTCAGTTTCATATATGGTATGCATCTTTGGCATTACCTATTTTTTTTGCATTTAATGTTTTGAAACAAAGCACCTTAGAACCTTAATAACAGGATATTTACAAGGGCAAGAAAAAATATGATTCTGCCAAGACACAAGTAAGCACGTACAGGAAGACCTAGGACAGTAAAAGAGGAAGGCTGTTGCATAGGCACTGGCAGCACATACAATCTTGAAAAAGCAAGAAAGCATTGTTTTGGCTAAATCTTTGTAATATTTTGTTTCCTTTCACATAATTTTATTAGAAAAAGTTTATAATTACCCCTCAGACCTCTTCAAACACAAGAAAATAATTGGCTTGTTTCCTTATAAGTTTTCAAGAGATTTTAGTATTTCTAAAATTCAAGACATTATCCAATATGCTACCATTTACACCATTCAAAATTGATAAGGTTACTATTCTGAATACATCAAGAACCAAACAAACTAAAAATGCTGGGAAGACCTGTGTAGGAACAAATATTTTGCGTCATACTCCCTTCCCCTGCCAGAACTATATAAATATATATATATAAAAACATTAAAAGACCAGATCTACACCACTGTATCAGATCTTCTCAGGGAAATCAAGCTGTACAACACTAAAAGGTGGCCTATACTTAGATGGTAGGAATACAAATTTCAATATTCAAAATAGACTACCCATCAACCAACATATATTTACATTCATAACAATGCTTGGCCTTACTTTACCATCCAGAGCATTAAGTGTAAAAATCTTATTCTAGCTTCATTTCTTTACCTATATAAACTGCGAGAGAAGTAAGGCTTGGGGAAAAAACAAAGCAGCACAATGAAATCATTGTGCTGGTTTTATGAAAATATCAATAATATGCAGCTACTCAAACCTAAGACTCAAGTTACTGAAAAACAGGAATGAAGGTTTGTTACCAAATTTCATGGCATGAATTGTTTAAGACTGCTTTGTATGGTTCAGCACCATCTGAAATGGTTTATATCACATTGCTCACACTAAAGTGCTTTTGTTACTAATTAAAAAAAAATATATATATACATCTAAATAATCTAGAATGTTGTAACAATAAATTTTCATACAAAATCGAGACAAAAATGTCCCTAGATACGAGCTAATGGAACCTGCTCTATATATACATTTCAGACTTGAGACCTGGAGGTGGGAAGGACATTGCCTGCACTCTGAAGGAGCTGGGATGTTACAGTTTGGAGGGCATTTTTTAATTGTGATGTCTGCACACTTCTGGCAAGACAATGAATAGTAAATTGTTCCTTTTTTAGTGTCACCCTATCTTTATGGGAGACTGCCAATGTAGTGAAAAAAATATTAATTAAATTACCAATCTATAAAACTGGACTCTTAAGTCTTCTTAATGTTGACTGACTATAATTTGCAATCTTATCTAATAGGTTTAATTTATTTTACAAAGCACAATTTTTTAGCATTTCCTGTAAAATGTAGGCAAAGAACTGAAGAGATGATTTCTACAGAATAGGCATGTGTATGTGTGTGTACATGCATTTAATGAACTTAGCTGTATGTTACTGCATGTGCAATTATTTATTAATGTAGAAGTAGCATGCCAGCTCTTTGACCTGCCTCTTAACTTTTGATTGAATGATGTGATTTAGTTACTGTATATAGTATTTATGAACCTGTATTGAATACATACATCTATTGTATTCATGTCCAGCTTGTTCCACTTTACTCTTATATAAAAGAAATGGATTCTAAGATCTTTGTGGCTGTGTGTATGTCTGTGACTGTGTAGTTATTTATTTGAGTTTGTGAAGTTTGGGTGGTTTGTCATGCTTACAAATTTTCAAACTGATCTACTCGTCGTTTTGTGTTGCCTTTGCGAATTTCCCTCAGTGTCTTATACTTGTCTCGTCCCTGCCGCACATTCTCCTTATGAATCTTGTCCATTGTTGTCTCCTTTTCAGTATCCCTCGTGGATTCAAGATCATGCTTTAGTGCCTGAGAACAAATAAAATTAAAATATAAAAGATGTAGTGACAATATTAACAAATCATTGACAAGACATTTGTACAGTGCTTGAAAAAATTCCTTGTTCAATATTATTCTTTAGTTACGTAAGCAAAGACAACTTTATCTTAAGGGAACTAACATGTTATTTCCACCTGGTAAACAGGTTTCCAGTTAACACTTGTATGACAGGATGGCAGTACCTCCCTGGATGGGTGCAGTCTACCAACCTACTACTTGACCTTGACAAACATTTTCTGTCATTACTCTTCTTTAAACATTTTTGCATGTTAATGTCTCTTCCTTAATTTGATCCTTATCCATTTAAATTTTAAGATTAGAATTGGCAAAGACTCTGTTAGTTTAATGATTTACATAACTAAGTCAAGGAAATTGACTGAACACTACAACATAAATAAACTACCGGCAATACAAAATATAATCAATACTTTCATGAAAAACTAAACATAACCTGGGAATATCCTTTCATTTACCTTCAGCTGATTCTGTAGTCGCTCATTCCGTTCAGCTAGAGTCCTCCTTTCCTCTATGGGGTCTTCAATAGGCTCATCACTAGTATAAAGTTCTTTTGATATGTCCCCATTGGGAATATCATCATTTTCTTCTGTGTCTTCTTGCTCAGCAATATTAAGATGCTGAGGCGTTGATGTAGCTGCAATT
Source organism: Cherax destructor (assembly GCA_009830355.1). Lineage (NCBI taxonomy): Eukaryota > Metazoa > Arthropoda > Malacostraca > Decapoda > Parastacidae > Cherax > Cherax destructor. Next base: position 136,659 of record WNWK01003074.1, read on the forward strand.
AAGGCAGCACTAGCTTCTTCTTGTTTGCGACGGACCTCTTCAACTTCCTCCTGAAGATACAAAGACAGATGAGAATTATCTTATCTAACGTTTCTTTTAAGGTTACAAATACCAATGTAGGAGAAAACTTCAGTCTGTCAGGAACTTTCATAAAAATTACCATCATATTCCCCAAAATTAGAAGAATTGGGATGGGAGAAAAAATCTTGAGAAAATAGATATAATGTATATATTAAATATACAAGTCTTCATGCTCAAACAAGTACAATAGTAAAATGTTAGAGCAAAGAAATGGTTTAAGTTGGTCAAGAGTGGAGATGCATGCAGCCACTAATTGTAACCACTTAAAAAAAAAAAAAAAAAGAGAGAGAGAGATGGAAGAGAAAGGAAAGCAAAATGTGGAAGAAGGGTTGGGGTGGAGAGAAAAAAAAGGAAGGAAATAGTAGTGAGGAAAGAGGTGAGAGAGAATTACCTAGGAGAGGAGGGGAGGAGACAGAGGGATAAAGATAAAATAAGGGGGCAGAACGAAAAACTGAAAGGGGGAAAGAAGCAAAGGTGGGAAAGGCAGGAAGAGTGAATAAGAGAGAAAAGGATAGGAGAAGGGCAGAGAGGGAGGAAAGGAAGGACACGACGGGGAGGATAGTGACAAGAGCATGAAGGAAGAGGGGACAGTGTGAAGGACAGAAGGGGCCAGAGGGAGAGGAGATAAGGGGCCAGAGGGAGAGGAGATAAGGGGAAGAGGGAGAGGAGATAAGGGGCAGAGGGAGAGGAGATAAGGGGCAGAGGGAGAGGAGATAAGGGGAAGAGGGAGAGGAGATAAGGGGAAGAGGGAGAGGAGATAAGGGGAAGAGGGAGAGGAGATAAGGGGCAGAAGGAGAGGAGATAAGGGGAAGAGGGAGAGGAGATAAGGGGCAGAGGGAGAGGAGATAAGGGGAAGAGGGAGAGGAGAGAAGGGGCAGAGGGAGAGGAGAGAAGGGGCAGAGGGAAGAGAGAAGGGGCAGATGAATAGGAGAGAAGAGCAAGTGGAAGAAGGGTAAAGGCAGAGCAGGAGAGATGACCATAAGAGGACATAACAGGAGGAGAGAAGAGCATAAGGGAAGAACATAACAGGAGGAGAGAAGAGCATAAGGGAAGAACATAACAGGAGAGAAGATCATAAGGTAAGAGGGGTAATGGCAGAGCTACACCTTGGACAAGGTATATTCTTGGTCCTTTGCTACAGGTCTCCTTCAGCAATGTTTCATTCCTCATCTGAGTCAAAGGCGAGGGAGTAAAGAGAAAGCTGGAGAAGGACTGAAATAAGGGTTGAAGGATGTATTTAAATAATGCATAGCATGTCACAAACCTTTACACTGCTACACCTCTTGCTGTTATTAAATGTACATAATGACACAAATGAATTCTATTAATAGAAACAAAACCTTTCCAGCACACAGTGTAAACTGATCATACTAATTACCTTACCACCTACGCCTACTCGTGGTTGTCCCTCATGCAGTTCTTGCTTCAGGATCTTATTATGAAAAATGTAAACATGAATATTTAACATGAAAAGCATAAGTAAATTAAAGCATAAGTAAATCTGTGAAGAACAATTCATAAAAGCAAAATTCACAGCAGAAAATTCAAACAATCTTAGACTGACACAACAAAAAAATCTTCATTAAGAGTTGTAATGCCAAAAGGTATGAATATGAAGAGTATATAAAAAAAATATTCGGCATATTATTACATCTAAACAAAACATCTTATTAAAGATAAATAAATTTACTGCATTAACCCTTTCACTGTCGAGACCCCTGCTCACAAACTTGTTCTGTGTCGAAGAATTTTAGGGGATAAAATTTTTCTTATGACACCAAAAGTACGAAATTTGATTGAAAAGTTTATGAAGTTAGTGGTCTCGGTAATATTTACGCATTGGCGATTTTCCCCACTTTGAGACCTATTATATTGTTTCACTCAACCAAATTCATTGCTATTTTGCTAGAACTCTTTTTATTCTATCAATTGAGAAGAAGAAACTGCCCATTTACTTATTTCAACTACACAAAAAAGTGATCAGAAATTACTAATGAGGCCAATTTCACACAAAATTCAAGAAAAGCCAATTTTAAAATAGGGTCCAGAATAAACAATGCAGACATTCTTGGCACTAAAATATCACTTTCTCTGTTCATTAGTCACATCTCCAGGCCCCTCTTATATTATGCTTGTTTTCATTTTGAATTTTTTATTAAAAAAATAGATTTACTGTTATGCAGACTACTGCATTATTGTAATAATTGTATAAATAATATCAGCACATTCGTGAATGCATATTAGACCCAGCAGTTGACATGTATTGGATGCATGACATTATTTGTTTACTCTTGTACATCAAAAATTTAGCATTTCAGCTCAATTTTGAGCTACTTTTAGTCTGTAAACCATTCAAAATCATTTCTATTTCTGTAATATATCTTCCATTCTATCAAATGAGACCAACAAAAAAATTTTTTTTTTTTCAACAAGTCGGCAGTCTCCCACCGAGGCAGGGTGACCCAAAAAGAAAGAAAATCCCCAAAAAGAAAATACTTTCATCATCATTCAACACTTTCACCGCTCTCATACATAATCACTGTCTTTGCAGAGGCGCTCAGATACGACAGCTGAGAATAGTCCCTCCCATCTGTCACTATCCCAGACCCCTCCTTTAAAGTGCAGGCATTGTACTTCCCATTTCCAGGACTCAAGTCCAACTAAATCAATTAACTGGTTTCCCTGAATCCCTTCCCAAAATGTTACCCTGCTCACACTCCAACAGTTCGTCAGGTCCCAAAAACCATTCGTCTCTATTCACTCCTATCTAACACGCTCACACATGCTTGCTGGAAGTCCAAGCCCCTCGCCCACAAAACCTCCTTTACCCCCTCCCTCCAACCTTTTCTAGGACGACCCCTACCCCGCCTTCCTTCCCCTACATATTTATACGCTCTCCAAGTCATTCTACTTTGATCCATTCTCTCTAAATGACCAAACCACCTCAACAACCCCTCTTCAGCCCTCTGACAAATACAATGTACTTTTAGTAACTCCACACCTTCTCCTAATTTCCACATTCCGAATTTTCTGCATAATATTTACACCGCACATTGCCCTTAGACAGGACATCTCCACTGCCTCCAGCCTCCTCCTCACTGCAGCATTTGCAACCCATGCTTCACACCCATATAAGAGTGTTGGTACCACTATACTTTCGTACATTCCCAACAAAAATACAACCATAAAACCATACTAAAATACATCGCAAAGTCAGTTTTAAACCAAAAACACGGTTGCAGTTTTTTCCCTTATGCACTGCAGGATTTTTTTTATACTGAGCACACTGACCACGCAAACCCATCCTCTCATATGTAGGCATACCAGCTTCACTCCCCCCAGGTTTGAAGCCGCTAGAATTTTGGCATAGCATCATGGGACTGACACTGGCTTCAAAGCCGTAATATCATGGGACAGACACAAAAGGGGTTAATAGAAGGCGACTCTCCTTCCAAGCGGCAACATACCCCCTCCTCTCCTTCACCTCCTGCTTCCAGTATGCCATTAGCTCTCCTCTGACATGTAAGAGGCAGTTAAATTTTCATTTACTGTACAGTAGTATTTCAGTTAAAGTTTCTTTTAGTATTAATTTTTACAGTTTTATGTAGTACGTACATAGTTAGTACATTTTTAATAAATTATTATGTTATTTGGCTGTCTGGAATGGATTAATACTATTTACATTATTGTTTATGGGAAAAACTGCTTTAATTGTCGTCCATTTTAGTTGTCAAAGTGACATCTGGAACGAATCAAGTTTAACAACCGAGGTTCCACTGTATTGACCTAAAATAGGACTCAAAGTGGGCAAAATCGCCAATGCGTAAATATTACTGACGCAGCAAAATTCACTAAAGTGTAATTTCGTACTTTTTGTTTTATTAACTTCAGAAAAAGATTTTCTACCATTTTATAAGAAATGTTTTTTTTTTTTTTTAAATTCTTGGACCCTGTGGACACTTTTTAGATTGGGGGTCTGGACCCTCAAGGGGTTAATGAATAACTCTCAATGATCATCACCACCTACAGAAAGGTTACTAATTCTGCGGTGCCAAAGCACAACAAATCGTTCAATGACGGCAACTGTCATTATGCAGCTTTTCAAGCAAGACATGTAACTGTAGCAATGCTTCTATGAGTTCTGGGTACAGCTTCCATATTTAATAGGCAGATTTCTTATTGTGGTTGCAGAATGATGACTGTCACATTCTGAGAGACTGTGAAACATTTGTAAAGCCTTTGAATTTGCTGAACCTAGTGAGGCCACAAAATGGCTAATTGCAATAGTACAACACAACTTGTTTCCAACTCCAAATGATACCCATAATTGATCAATGCCCAATAAGGTCATGGATAAAAAAGTGAGAACCACATCTGTATCAAGGGAGCAGATCAGTATCTTCTTAAAATCAGCCATAGCACAGTCAGCTATGTATGGAATGTTAAACAGTACATTTGATTATAGGGTGCTGCCAAAGTTGTCAGAGACAAATGAAGCCTAATGATTAGTCAAACAATCAAAAGATCCTTCTTGTTTGCATAATTCTTCAAAGTTCTGCCAGTTGGATGGCACTGCACTTGTGCCAATTTAACTCAAATATCCCTCTCACACTTCTGACTTGTGCCAGCCTTAAGACTGGGAGATACAAGTCCCATAAAATATTCCCTTGTTTTACAGGACATAGTCCAGTTTAGACGTATGGAATGAATACTTTGGAGCAATAATCAATGAATGTCTTTACATCAGGACCAGATCTAAGCATATGCTGCTCCATCATGGTCTGGTGCAGCATTAGGTGGTTCAGTTTGTCTCTAGACACTGAAGTAGATCAGACTTTTGAGTAGTTCTCATCTTTCCACCTGTACTCTAGGATGGAGAATAGGGCTGGTTCTCATGATGGAAGAAGTCCATGATGTTCCCATCTCTAGTCTGATAGCTGATGTACAAACGTGAAAAATGATTATAGGACACCTCTGCTTGGTGTGTCTGCCTATAGCACTTGAATATCTCTCTTCTTCATGGCCACTAGTTCTATGGTGGTGTAGAATTCTGGTATCAGTCCACTCTGCCAAGGTGTTTTTACAATTTGTTCCATCTGTGTTATTCTTTGGTTGGTGGAACAAGGAGATCCACGCTCCATGAAAGGATACAGATGAAGTAGTTTACGAACAGATGTGGCCGATGGTGCCGACAGCTGAACAAACCTTTTCTCAGATTAGGGGGTGAGGGTTGGGGGGACAGACTTCACAGCCATAGCCATCACATACATGATTGCTAGTTGCTGTGGTTATGCCAATGACTATCATACAAAATTTTGTTAGTGGACAGTATCAAATGATATCTTGACTTCAAGTCTTCACATGTAGTTTCAGACCAAAGTACAATAGGTAGGCAGAGGAGGTTCTCTGTTTTTCTGCATCTGCTCCTGGCACTGACTACCCATTTATTTTGGTGCATATTGAAATAGATCAACTACAAATAATGAAGCCTGAGAACTATTTTTTTTTTATTTAAACTGGACTTGAGTCCTGGAAATAGGAAGTACAATGCCTGCACTTTAAAGTAAGGGTTTGGGATATTGGCAGTTTGGAGGGACTTCTAAGCTGTCGTATTTGAGCGCCTCTGCAAAGACAGTGATTATGTATGAGTGATGGTGAAAGTGTTGATGATGAAAGTTTTTTCTTTCTTTTTGGATCACCCTGCCTCGGTGGGAAACGGCTAACGTAAAAAAAAATATTTAACATATGCACCAACCACTCCAACATAATCCCACCTGCCCTTAACATTTCTGTCTTAATCCTGTCTGGTTTACCTCCTTTCATTCTACCCAATGCCTCACGTACTTACTATGAGATGCCACTTTTTTTTTTTACCTTAATTACCATCTCCCACCAAGGAAGGGTGACTCTCCCCCCCCCCCAAATAAAACAGGAAACTTATTAAATTGCAGTCCTGTCAGCTGTGTGCTGACATCACAATTCAGACGACCCTCTTGACTGCAATATCCTCACCCTTCTTCAGCATGCAGGCACTGCCCTTCTCACCTCCAAGACTTAATTAAATCCAGTTAAATGTATTCTTCTGTATCTCTTCTTAAAAGGTTTCCTTACTCACACTTCAATAGTATATCCATTAAAACCACTTGTTTCAAGTCACTCTTGTCTAACATACTCACACAAGCCTGTTGAATGTTCAAGACCTCCTTTATTCCCTCTCTCCAACTGTTCATGGGATGACTCTTACTCCTACCTACCACCCAGTCTACATTAAATCACTGATAAAGGCTTACCTGTAGTTTCCTAGTCTCTTCATCTTTCAAGTTCACCTCTTCCTGAATTCGCTGAACTTCTTCTTGTTTGGTACGGATCTCCTCCTCCAGTTTCAATTTTTCCTCAGCCTCCATTTCCTTGGCTTGTTCGAGACGCACCATCATATCATGTAGTTCTGTCTGCTTGGCCTCTAGTTCTTCCTTTGCTGCCTGCAACTGCCTAAGTTGCTCTTCTAGACGTCTGATTGTTTCTTGGGCATCAAGAAGTTCCTTCTGACGTCGTTCCATATCCTCCTGCATAGATTTCAAGCGTTCTTCATATTCTTTTTGTTTCCGCTCTGCTTCTTCACGAAGAGCAATTTCACGAGCTAATTTTTCTCTGCAAAATGCCATAGAACACATTTCAATAATGTTTGTAAAGAAAATAAATTTTATGAAACCCAACATCTAACTTTCCAAAATAAATCAATGTATAACTGTATAAAATCAATTAATATTCATAGGGTGGCTTTACTGCAGTTCTTCAGGAAAAGCAGCTTTAGAACCAGTGATAGTGAATTATTTATCTTTGGGTTACTGTGACATTGAGGCAAATGACCTAAGAGTAACAAACAAAAACTAAGGATTCTGTAATCCTAATTCCAATATATAATTCTTTTATTATACTGTTAGTGAGAAAAATAACATTAATGAAGAGATTAGGGGAAATCAGTTTGCAGGACTCTTGTTCCGGAGGTGGGAAGGCCAGCGCCTGCACTCTGAAGGAGTTGCACGTAGTGTTCCAAGGGTCAATGCTCCCACAGCCTGGTCCATGACCAGGCCTCATGGTGGATCAGTGCCTGATAAATCAGTTTGTTACTGCTAGCTGCATGCAGTTCAACATACAAACCAGTCTGGCTGGTCAGGTACTGACTTTAGGTCTCTGTCCAGTTCCCTCTTGAAAACAGCCAGGGGTCTATTTGTAATTTTCCATATGTATGCTAAGAGGCAGTTCAACAGTTTTTGGCCCCTGACACTTACTGTGTTATCTCTTGGCATCCTCACATCAACCCTGCTTTTCATTGGGGATATGTTGCACTGCCTGTTGAATCTTTTACTTTTGTAGGGAATACTGCTTTTTATTGGGGATATGTTGCACTGCCTGGCAAATCTTTTACTTTAGTAGGGAATAATTTAGCTGTGCAGATTTGGGATTAGTCCCTCTAGGATTTTCTAGGTATAAATTATAATGCATCTTTCTTGCCTGTGTTCCAAGGGGTACATGGCAAGGGACTTCAAGCAGTCCCAGTAATTGAGGTACTTACCGAGATATAAGCCCGTGAAGTTGGCGCTGGATGCTCACCTGACGGCAACGGGAGTCCTGCCCCTTTTTTTCTCATTTTTATATTATTCTATATAATTTTTATGTTCTGATAATTACAATTTATAGTAGTTCTTGTGATTTCATAGCCAATCTTTGTTCTGACACTAATATTTGGTACTGAAATTGTACTCAAGTCACAAACACACTGACAGGTGAACATTTTCACATGCCTTGGTCATTTACCATTGTCTAGAAATACAGTGGTACCTCGGTTAACGATATTTTTTTTGTTCCAGAATGCTGTTCAAGTGCCATTACCAAACGAATTTATCCCCATAAGGAATAATGTAAAATAGAATAGTCCTTTTAGACCCCCAAAAATACACTTACAAAAGCATTTAAAAAAATAAACTTACATAAAAGGGAGAGTTTGGGGACCATTGTTAACCGAGGTACCACTGTATATACAAAGTATTTGTAGGTCCCAGCAATGTTTTAGACATCCTTGAAGCATGGTGTAAGACTGAGTGTCACTACTGCTGACAGAGCAGCAGTGGTTTGACACTCGATGATCGTGCATTGTTGCTGGGAACCCCTGGCTTTGTTTTCACTGTTACACGCAAACGTGTGTATGTCTGCCAGTCTCTCTGTCTGCGTGTCTCTGTCTCTCTGTCTGCGTGTCTCTGTCTCTCTGTCTGCGTGTCTCTGTCTCTGTCTGCTGTCTCTGTCTCTGTCTGCGTGTCTGCTCTCTGTCTGCGTGTCTCTGCCTGCTTGTCTGTCTCTCTGTCTGCGTGTCTCTGTCTCTCTGTCTGCGTGTTCTGTCTCTGTCTGCTGTTCTGTCTCTCTGTCTGCGTGTCTCTGTCTCTCTGTCTGCGTGTCTCTGTCTCTCTGTCTGCGTGTCTCTGTCTCTCTGTCTCGTGTCTCTGTCTCTCTGTCTGCGTGTCTCTGTCTCTCTGTCTGCGTGTCTCTGTCTCTCTGTCTGCGTGTCTCTGTCTCTCTGTCTGCGTGTCTCTGTCTCTCTGTCTGCGTGTCTCTGTCTCTCTGTCTGCGTGTCTCTGTCTCTCTGTCTGCGTGTCTCTGTCTCTCTGTCTGCGTGTCTCTGTCTCTGTCTGCGTGTCTCTGTCTCTCTGTCTGCGTGTCTCTGTCTCTCTGTCTGCGTGTCTCTGTCTCTCTGTCTGCGTGTCTCTGTCTCTCTGTCTGCGTGTCTGTTCTCTCTGTCGTCTCTCTGTCTGCGTGTCTCTGTCTCTCTGTCTGCGTGTCTCTGTCTCTCTGTCTGCGTGTCTCTGTCTCTCTGTCTGCGTGTCTCTGTCTCTCTGTCTGCGTGTCTCTGTCTCTCTGTCTGCGTGTCTCTGTCTCTCTGTCTGCGTGTCTCTGTCTCTCTGTCTGCGTGTCTCTGTCTCTCTGTCTGCGTGTCTCTGTCTCTCTGTCTGCGTGTCTCTGTCTCTCTGTCTGCGTGTCTCTGTCTCTCTGTCTGCGTGTCTCTGTCTCTCTGTCTGCGTGTCTCTGTCTGCGTGTCTGTCTCTCTGTCTGCGTGTCTCTGTCTCTCTGTCTGCGTGTCTCTGTCTGCGTGTCTCTGTCTGCGTGTCTCTGTCTCTCTGTCTGCGTGTCTCTGTCTCTCTGTCTGCGTGTCTCTGTCTCTCTGTCTGCGTGTCTCTGTCTCTCTGCGTGTCTCTGTCTGTCTGCGTGTCTCTGTCTGCGTGTCTCTGTCTCTCTGTCTGCGTGTCTCTGTCTCTCTGTCTGCGTGTCTCTGTCTCTCTGTCTGCGTGTCTCTGTCTCTCTGTCTGCGTGTCTCTGTCTCTCTGTCTGCGTGTCTCTGTCTCTCTGTCTGCGTGTCTCTGTCTCTCTGTCTGCGTGTCTCTGTCTGCGTGTCTCTGTCTCTCTGTCTGCGTGTCTCTGTCTGCGTGTCTCTGTCTCTCTGTCTGCGTGTCTCTGTCTCTCTGTCTGCGTGTCTCTGTCTGCGTGTCTCTGTCTCTCTGTCTGCGTGTCTCTGTCTCTCTGTCTGCGTGTCTCTGTCTCTCTGTCTGCGTGTCTCTGTCTCTCTGTCTGCGTGTCTCTGTCTCTCTGTCTGCGTGTCTCTGTCTCTCTGTCTGCGTGTCTCTGTCTCTCTGTCTGCGTGTCTCTGTCTCTCTGTCTGCGTGTCTCTGTCTCTCTGTCTGCGTGTCTCTGTCTCTCTGTCTGCGTGTCTCTGTCTCTCTGTCTGCGTGTCTCTGTCTCTCTGTCTGCGTGTCTCTGTCTCTCTGTCTGCGTGTCTCTGTCTCTCTGTCTGCGTGTCTCTGTCTCTTCTCTGTCTGCGTGTCTCTGTCTCTGTCTTGTCTGCGTGTCTCTGTCTCTCTGTCTGCGTGTCTCTGTCTCTCTGTCTGCGTGTCTCTGTCTCTCTGTCTGCGTGTCTCTGTCTCTCTGTCTGCGTGTCTCTGTCTCTCTGTCTGCGTGTCTCTGTCTCTCTGTCTGCGTGTCTCTGTCTCTGTCTGCGTGTCTCTGTCTCTCTGTCTGCGTGTCTCTGTCTCTCTGTCTGCGTGTCTCTGTCTCTCTGTCTGCAGTGTCTCTGTCTCTCTGTCTGCGTGTCTCTGTCTCTCTGTCTGCGTGTCTCTGTCTCTCTGTCTGCGTGTCTCTGTCTCTCTCTCGTGTCTCGTGTTCTGTCTCTCTGTCTGCGTGTCTCTGTCTCTCTGTCTGCGTGTGTCTGTCTCTCTTCTGCGTGTCTCTGTCTCTCTGTCTGCGTGTCTCTGTCTCTCTGTCTGCGTGTCTCTGTCTCTCTGTCTGCGTGTCTCTGTCTCTCTGTCTGCGTGTCTCTGTCTCTCTGTCTGCGTGTCTCTGTCTCTCTGTCTGCGTGTCTCTGTCTCTCTGTCTGCGTGTCTCTGTCTCTCTGTCTGCGTGTCTCTGTCTCTGCTGTCTGCGTGTCTCTGTCTCTCTGTCTGCGTGTCTCTGTCTCTCTGTCTGCGTGTCTCTGTCTCTCTGTCTGCGTGTCTCTGTCTCTCTGTCTGCGTGTCTCTGTCTCTCTGTCTGCGTGTCTCTGTCTTTCTGTCTGCGTGTCTGTCTTTCTGTCTGCGTGTCTCTGTCTTTCTGTCTGCGTGTCTCTGTCTTTCTATCTGCGTGTGTGTCTGTCTCAGAGCAGCTCATGAACCAACAGTTATTACACATAATGCAGTCACATCTGATTCCTGATAAGTGAACATGTGTATTACTTGCCAGTCATGCTTATTATGCCTTATATCTACAAGCACAGTGTATAGCACTGGATTTTTTGGGTTATCCTAGGTAATTTGCACTATGTATGAGAACTGTACTTATGTGTACCTGTAGGAGACAGATGGAGAGACAGCCAAAGTGAGTGACTAAGTCAGTCAGTCGGCCAGCCGAATACGTATTACATGTTCCAGAATTGTTTCTCTCTACTTGGGGCATAGGTTATAGGACATTCTGGCAGGATGACACTACCAGTGGTATCAAAAGTGAAAGGATGTTGCACATGGGTTATTATCGAGGTTTTTGATATTTCCTCTTAAAAGGGGAGTGTTAATATGACATGACATCAGTCAATCTCTGGTGTTTGCCACGCTATTTGCTCTAGCTGGCGCTCAATTGAACTGGTGCTCCCACAAGGTACTAAGTGGTCCCAGATTTTTTTAATACTGTGAACACCAAGTGTTATGACCCATTCTATACTGTACTGACCAGGCATCTCAGGCCAATCATGCCAAATTTGGAAGCAGGAAAAATAAAACATAGATCTACATTTCGGGAGCAAGGGACTAGTAACCCCTTCTCCTGTATACATTACTAAAGTTAAAAAGAGAAACTTTTGTTTTTCTCTTTGGGCCACCCCGCCTTGGTGGGAAACGGCCGACGTGTTGAAAGAAGAAAGATCTACGTTTGGAGCGCTAGCGGTACAAACGCAGATCTACTTTTGGACAGTTTAAGGGTTAATAATACTAGCAGTAGTAGTAAGTCACAGCATTAGCAGCAGCTTCAGTTATATTATTAAACTTCTATTTTGTGATAAACAAGTCACAGGTTATAGCTGTACACATTTTAACCCTTTCAGGGTTTTTGACGTACTAGTACGTCTTACGCACCAGGGTATTTGACGTACTAGTACGCATAAATTCTAGCGCCCTCAAATCAAGCAGGAAAAGGCTGGTAGGCCTAGATGTGAGAGAATGGGTCTGTGTGGTTAGTGTGTGCAGTATAAAAAAAAATCCTGCTGCACACAGTGCACAATGAGGAAAAAACAACTCCGACCGTGTTTTTGGTTTAAAACAGCGACTTTGCAGTCTATTTTCGTATGGTATTTATGGTTGTATTCTCGTTTTCTTGGTCTCATTTGATAGAATGGAAGATATATTACAGAAATAGAGAATTTTGATTGGTTTCACGATGACAAGTACCTTGAAATTGGGCGCAAAATAGCAAAAATTTTCACGTCCAATACACATCAACTGATGAGTCTAATATTCTTGCACAAGTGCACTGATATTATTTATACCATATTTACAATGATGCAGTAGTATACATAACAGAAAATCTTCTATTTTTTTGTGAGAATAAAAATTCAAAATGGAAAGCAAAAGTAATGTAAGAGGGGCCTGGAGACGTGACTAACGAACAGATAAAATGTTATTTTAGTGCCAGGAATGTCTGTCTTCTTTATTCTGGACCCTATTTTGAAATTGGCATCTTTTGAAATTTGTGTGAAATTGGCCAAATTGCCAATTTCTGATCACTTTATTGGGTAGTTAAAATCGGTAAATTGGCGGTTTCTTGTACTCAATCGATAGAAAAAATAGAATTCTAGAAAAAATAGCTATAATTTTAGTAGACTGAGACATTGGAATTGGCCGAAAATAGGGCTCAAAGCGGGCGAAATCGCCGATGCATAAATATCGTCGATACCGCTAACTTTGTGAGAACATAATTCCGTTAGTTTTTCACCAAATTTCATACTTTTGGTCTCATTATGATCGGAAAAAATGCTCTATCATTTCATAAGATTTTTTTTTCCGAAAATGTTTCGACCCTGAAAACGAGTTAAGGATCGGGGGTCTCAGCCCTGAAAGGGTTAATCCTGCCTGAAAAACAAGGGAAGGGGGGGGACACTGGTTTTTTTATATATCCCATACTTCCATCCACTTACATAATTAGGGTTAAAAAATGAGAGGAAACCAGATAAAATGTGAATACAGTAACTACTGTACTGCATCAGGTTGGTTGTTAAACAAGTAGTTTGTGATGAACAAATGCACCAAACCTAGCTGGTGTTGTCATCTAGACACCCTCCTCCCTCGCTCGCTCTGCTCCTCCTCCACAGACTGCTCTCTCTCTCTCTCTCTCCCCTTCCCCCTTATTTAGTGTTTGAATACATACTAAACAATTATTTTTAATGGTGGTCTTGAGGGCATAAGGGTGTTGTGGCCACAAAAAATACATCAAAACCTTGGGTAGCTTTAAACCTAACCTAACCTAACTTAACCCTTTGACTGTTTTGGTCGTATATATATGTCTTACGAGCCACTGTTTCGGACGTATATATACTCTCAAATTCTAGCGGCTTCAAATCAAGCGGGAGAAAGATGGTAGGCCCACATATGAGAGAATGGGTCTGTGTAGTCAGTGTGCGCTGTATAAAAAAAATCCTGAAGCACACTGCATAATGAGAGAAAAAAAACTGTTTTTGGATTAAAACGCTGTCTTTGAGGTGTATTTTCGAATAGTATTTATGGTTGTATTCTCTTTTTTTTTTTATGGTCTCATTTGATAGAATGGAAAACATACTACAGAAATATAGATGATTTTGATTAGTTTCATGATGAAAACGACCTTGAAATTGAGCTCAAAGTAGGGAATGTTCGATTTTTGCAAATGTTCAAGAATAAAAAAATCACGACACGTGTAAAATACACATCAATTGGCGAGTCTAATATTCTTACACAAGTGCACTGATATTATTTATACCATTTTTACAATAATGCAATACTCTGCATAACGGTAAATCTTCTATTTTTTGTGTGAATAAAAAATCAAAATAGAAAGCAAGAGTAATATAAGAGGGGCCTAAAGACGTGACTAATGAACAGATAACATCTTATTTTAGTGCCAGGAATGTCTGCATTGTTTATTCTGGACCCTATTTTGAAATTGACAACTTTTTTATTTTGCATGAAATTGGTCAAATTGCCAATTTCTGACCACTTTATTGGGTAGTTGAAATCGGTAAATTGGTGGTTTCTTGTACTCAATTGATAGAACAAATGGAGTTCTAAAGAAATAGCTATGAGTTTGGTAGACTGGAACGGGCCAAAAATAGGGCTCTAAGTCGGTGAAATTGCCGATGCGTATATATCGCCGAGATCACTAACTTCGTGAGAGCGTAATTCCGTAAGTTTTCCATCAAATTTCATACTTTTGATGTCATTACCATCGGGAAAAGATTCTCTATCATTTCATAAGAATTTTTTTTTTCGAAACTTTTGCGACAACAGGAGAGTACTCAGGATTAGGGGTTGCGACAGTCAAAGGGTTAAAAATACGTCAGACAAATAATATATGAGCAAGAAAAGTTGAAGATGGACCTGCTTAGCACTGGCCAGTGAGTCTACTGCTTTGCGCCTTTATTTTTACGTTATGTACTTTTGTTATTTTGATTATTTTTTATGTATTTTTTGGGTTAGTATGTGCTCATAAGATGGAGTATGATTAAACATGTTTAGAAAAATGTGACTAATGGCTTGTACATTATGGTACTTTCAAAATTTATCCACTAAATTGTTAAAAATTTATTTCAAATATTAACTTACCTCTCCTGCTGTTTGGCCAACTTTTCCTCACGAGCCTGCGCCTTCATTTGCTGAACTTCAATAGTATCTGGTTTTCGGCGGCGCATATATAGTTCATGATTTCCCATACACAGTGCCAAGATGCGCTTATTGATGCGTAAGCGTGGTGCAAAGAATACAAAGTCAGGAGCTTTCTTGTCAATGGGTTTGATAACAAATTTCCTATCATTGAAGGATATGTTTCGAATTTCACACCAAGGAAAACCAATTTTTGGAGTTAATCTGAAATACAAATTTGAAAAATAAAATTACTAGAGGAATTTACATTTTATAATAATAGTTAGGGGTAGGACAAAGTAATACTGTAGAGGAACAAGGAGATTTTAGGGAGAGTAGAATTTCTGCTGAGTAAATGTTCACATTGAAGCATTAAAGTGAACAATACACAGATAAGAGTAAGGAACTGTTTGTCCCCTCTTTAGATTTAGAAAAAGCCTAATAGGGTAGTAGCATGGCAAATGCTACAAATGTATTGGTTAAATATTTGTAACACCTGCCATATACTTCAACACATGTCTGGTACAGTAGAGAAATTTAGTGACTTCTTATGTCTTGAAAAGCTATTAAACATTATTATAATTTATACTGTCAGATGGAAACTGTAGTGACAATGAAAAGCAGCTATAAAGACTAAGTTATATAAAGCATCACAGTGCCTCACAAATCTGATGATCTTATTCTATCCACTGGACAACCCTTGGAATGGCTCCCTAAATTAACTGAACAAGGCTAAGGGTAATATTCCCACTATTTATGCTGAAAAATATGCTGGATACTTAGTCAGGTAGGTACCCTATGAGAAGAATGACACCCCCTCCCGGAATAAGCCCCTGCATCTAAGCACAAATAGCTAATCACACCACCTTTTCTCAACCATGGTTATTTCAAAAAACACAAACAAATGAAGAAGAAAAATAAATATATTAATAAAATGAATTAACTGAGGTTAGATTAAAGGTCACAAGTGCAACTAATGTGACATTTTATTGTGGTGACGTTTCACTCTCTAGGAGCTTTGTCAATCCATTTTTCCTAATCAAATTATTCAAAGACTTATTTTAAGTTTAATTTTTCATTGCTTAATTTCCCATTAAATTATCAGGGCAAATGCAAGAACAATAATGCAACATTTAGCACACACTAACTTACTTGTCATCTTTTTCATATATATTAAGGCCAAGAGCATCCACTCCCAGCCACAGCTCTGTACCCTTCTTGTTCTTTATATCAAAGTAATTTACTCCATACATTTCCAAGTCTTGAGCCAGCTTAAGGTACTCCATCATAGCATCTTCTCTAAAATAATAAAAAGTAATTTGAACTGTAGTTAACAGAATTAGAAGAATTATTTTTTTTTAACACGTCGGCCGTCTCCCACCGAGGCAGGGTGACCCAAAAAGAAAGAAAATCCCCAAAAGAAAATACTTTCATCAGCATTCAACACTTTCACCTCACTCACACATAATCACTGTCTTTGCAGAGGCGCTAAGATATGACATTTCAGAAAATCCCTCCAAACCGCCAATATCTCAATCCCCTCCTTTAAAGTGCAGGCATTGTACTTCCCATTTCCAGGACTCAAGTCCAACTAAATCAATTAACTGGTTTCCCTGAATCCCTTCACAAAATATTACCCTGCTCACACTCCAACAACTCGTCAGGTTCCAAAAATCATTCGTCTCCATTCACTCCTATCTAACAAGCTCATACATGCTTGCTGGAAGTCCAAGCCCCTCGCTCACAAAACCTCCTATACCCCATCCCTCCAACCTTTTCGAGGACGACCCGAAAAGGATTAAAAATACTTCAATTCAATGTTTAATTTACTTCCATTCACTGAAACTATGCAGTATATACTATATAAAGTATAAACTGTATAAAGACTTTATACTCATACTGTTATAAATGAACTTGTACATCTACATACATCCCTTGTTTACTACCTTCCTCACTTTGCCCCTTTATTACTGTCTCACAGTCACTTACCTAACCATCTTCCTGCACTTACTTATCAAACCAGCCTCCTTACCACTCCTACCCACTCTTATACAACTTTATTTAATTGCTAATATGCAAATATTTTACTTTTATAAATTAAACCTGTCCATTTCTTTACCCTATTCATCCAATTTCTTGTTTATTGTGTAAATACATCCATTGTGCAAAGTCATAGTTCAAGGTTTCTTTAGCTCTGATTCAACTTGTATATACTATTTCTCAGCCATTTCCAACATCCACTTCCTTCCACATCATTCTAACTTAATCTCTAAACATGTATCTTTTCTAGCATAATTAAAATCTCCATATCTCTCAAGAACTTTTATTAAGCTATGAATTGAATCTGACCTGAGCATTCCTTTGTGTTCATGGTACCAGGTGATGATCCTCTCTTCCCATTCCTCCCGTGTTAGTTTGTGTTGGTCCATTACACGCTGTGGCAAAAGTCGGTGGTCATTTGTCAATGACTTATGAATGTCAGAGCTCTGGTCACCATATTTGGCTTGGACTGCATATGAAGCCAGTAGAACAGATGTTTCAGGAGGGCAGTAAATTTCATCACTGAGGATAGCATTCTTAACTTGTAGATAGAACAACCTCTGCAAGTAATTTTTAAACATTAACTCTAACATTATTACAATATCAACTATTAAAAAAAGCATCTCCATACCTCATAGTATGCATATACATACAGTAACGAGAATTCGAAAGTACAGTGTACACACAAATCTTTGACGTAAGCACATAATAATTCCAGTACATACTTACATTGGCAAAGACAAAATGAATTTTCCCATGCTTCAATAAATTTTTATGACAGGCATACTACAGAAAAATGGTTAAAAAGAAAAAATACTTAGCTAGGCAAGTTAGATGTACAGGAAGACCTAATAAAAAAAGTTTTGAAGCATGAAAAACTATTTATGACGGATGCCATGTGGAGGCCCCTCTTTTGAAATACATGTCATACTGTGACTGACTACCTATTACTCTCCTCTAATAGTCTTGGAAGGTCTGTTATACTTGATTAGGCCCCTAGTTTGCCCTTATTTTATCAGTACTGGGATGTGTGCAGGCATCTGTGCAACCAACACCACACCAGTTACCATCTGCATAAAAGCAGTTGGGAATGATTACAAAAACTAGTCTCTCCTATGGTTTCCATTAGTTTTATCAAGCAACCAAGTGTGCTGGAAAATGGGTTGATAAATGATCTCCATACTCAACCAGACCCAGAATGCAAACAGCTAAGGCATTCTGCAATTGCATATACAAGCACCATAACTTTAGGTAGATATATAAAGCATCAAGCACTACAAAATGGCTCCCAGAGCTAAAAAAAAAAAAAAACTGAGGATGACCAAGCTGGCTGGCTGACTGGGGAAAGAACACAAGGATATTTAAGAATTTAAAATATTGTTTAGTGCAGTAAGCCCTAGATTTAATGAACTTTGATTTAATGGAAGTTGGCAACAGGAGAACATTTGCTGGGTCAACCCATACTGAAACAACTGACAAAGTCCTTTGTTACAGAATTGTCCAGCATTATGATGTTCATGGCAAAACAATAATTATTCACCAGTCACTATTATTAGCCACCAGCTTCCACCCCCCCTTCTGCTAGTTCATTATAACTAGAGGCCATAGTTATAAATTAAGAAAAAATGTATACTAGAAATGTTTTCAATGCATAGTGAAACAATGAAATGAACTGAAGGAAAAAGTAGCAAGTACTACAACCTTTAATTTTTTTAAGTTTGACAGAATGATTACTGAAGATGGATAATGCAAGCATAGCTGTGGTCCAGTATTACAATTAAGCTATTACAGAGACTGAGGCTACAACCACACAAATACAGGCAAGCTCTGCTTTATAGCATTTTGCTAATACAGTGATTTTCAATTATACCCATTTTCCATTTATTCAGACTTCCAACAATAAATATATTCACCACTCTAAGCTAAGGATGAAAATATTTTAAGGTAAGTTATGTGTGTACTGTATATGCATTTATTAGGCCTAGCTATGGTATTCGCTTAATATATGATTGCAAAAACATGTTATCGGGCTTTTATATACATCTGAAAGTGAAAAAAGGCTACGATTCACTTTACTGCAGTAGCCTGGAACCTAACCTGCTTTATAAGTGGGACCCTTCTGTAACTAAATATTGATGGTTCCTAGGGACAATGCACCCATCCTGGACCAGGTCTCCTGGTTGCTCGCCTAATCAATTAAGCTACTGATGTTAGCAACATGCAGTTTAATGAAATCAACACAATCCATTTGATCAAGAATTGTCAGGAGGAACCCATCAAATTTCTTGAATATTATTAGAAGAATAATTTCCTTAGTACAGAACAGTAAACCCTTGATTAACACAACCCCAAAAAATCTGAATTCAGCCAAGTTCAACTCAAGAATAGCCACCGAAATTGATTCACCCTGAAAACTACCAACTAAGGAGTTGTAAATATGACACTCATGCAGACAAATAGACCCATGAATCTTGCCCATGATACACTGCACAAGTGCTGAAATGTTGAAGCTGATCATAAGAAAATGTTATAAAAAAATTAGTCTCTCTCCTCAATAAACTTAAAACACCCACAAGAACCACAAGTTTTTTTCTTTCCAGTTTATTTTTCACATTAGCATTCTATTTAAAAATTTTAACAATCCAGTAAGAAAAAATATTTTTAGATCTGGAAAAAAAAAAAAGTTTTCTAAAATTGGCAAAAAGATTGCAAACTGACACTACAGAGCTAAAAATTAATACAAGAATACCTATTAAGATACATCACCATTTAGGGTTAGAAGCTGATCAGATGAGGCATTCACTAGTTATTACATGGGAAACACTTTGCTTAATAAAACTAAAATTGAAATTTACACCGCTCAAAGTGAGTGACAAGCTGTGTTTTAAAAATAAAGCCCACTAAAAGTTTGAAGCCTATCAGAAAAGGAATTCTTCTGTAATTAATCTGATCCTAACAACTTTCAGTAAAAGTTCCAATTTTTAAGTCAATCAAAAGAAGCATTCGTTAGTTATTGAAACAAACACGACCTGCCAGAACTTAGCTGTAAACTATTTCTTGTTTCTTCGCATTTTTGGGTGTTTTTTTATATTATTTGTATAAATAAGTCACCATGGGGGCCTAAGAAGATTAGTTATAACAGCCAACCAAAAAGAAAATGGGTTGGGAAAAATTTGTTCAGTACTTGAACAGCATTCTGGAACGAATTAAGTTTGAGTACAGAAGTACTACTGTACTATTTTACACAAAATTGTCAAATCTGAACCCACACACTTGAATTTCACTCTATTTTTTTTTTGCATGTCTGAACTATGCTACTGAGAATTTTGAAAGTTATCCAAGCCATTCCATGATGCTGGAAATGGGTTCAACAACTTTTAGTCATAGAGCATGTGAATATGCCAACTGTTTTAAGAATCTGGTCCTAGTTACTGAAAACATGAAACCAACTAGACGAGGCATTCTAGCGTTACATCTAAAATAAAACTGAATTCCAATCACTATGGCATTTGGAATTTTCATTTCAAATTGACCACACAGACATTAGTATGTATGAACAAGATCACTGCATTACTCACCAGTGTGATATCTTGGATGATTTCCTCTGCCACATCCTCTGGATAGAATTTAGCTCTGAATTTAAACTGGAGAGGAGTTTCCTTTTTCACATCTTGGGATAAAACCTGTATAACAAAAAACAAACAAAAAAATAGTCTTAATAAATGAACATGTAAATACAATAGGTAATAAGTTAGTTAGCATATGAATAATTATTTTAATAATACAACACTAGTCAAAATACAGCATAGTATATACAATTGGAGGTGTGCTAAAGTATCAGCAGTGATATCGGCAGATATCAGCTAACGTTGATATCAGTGGGGACTAGCTAATTTTGGCATCGTCCCATCACTAATACAGTGTACATGTAATACTTTTAGCTATGAAATACAATACTTTATACAAATCTAATATTAGAGCTTAACATTAAGAGTCTAAAGCTATTTGTTGTAGCACCCAATTACCAGTTTAAAAATGTCCACAATAACAAAACCCTCACAAATGTGGTGAGAAAACTAGTCTACCTTCTAAATAATTTTTCCCATTTAGAAATACAGCACAGTATTACACACTGCAGGATTGTGATATTCTTGCATGTAATTTTTAATAATTTCATTGTCAAAAACACCAAAATTAAAAAGTGCTCAGTGTTCACATTAAAAAATCAAAGATTTACCCCATTTCTCTGAAAAAATATAACCGGCAGTGATTAGTCATGGTTTACGTGTCCCCAAAAAACAGACTGGAGGGTGTAGGGGGCATTACCCATCCTCAGGAAAATTAGCAAAAAATAAAACATTTCTGCTATTTTGAGGCTGGTCTAAAGTTACATCTGGTCCTGTAACCAGCATAGGTCTAAGTGATGGACAATGAAATTTAACTTAAACAGGGAAATTTACAGAAGAAAAATTGTGTTAAAATATGCTTTTGCTACTTTTAAGCATAAACCCTATCTCCTAAATTAGTTACTTTACTCTGTCACTGTCTCCTACATAGGTCTACATTATTGAAGTCACTGTCACTTGCATACATCCATGCATAAATTCTAGATTTCAAATTTAGTTAAAGAGACCTGGTAGGCCTAGGCATGAGAAAGCTGGTCTGCATGTCAGTGTTCGAAGAATAGAAAAAATTGGACCCACTGCAGTGCATCATGGGAATGCCATTTTAGTTTACCATTGTCCACCATGCCTCACTGAAACAATCCTCTCACTCCAAGGCAAATATGTCCCAAAGACAGCTCCAACAACAAGGATACTGATTCCAAGGATGAATTCTTCAGGTTCGAAGATAAAGTGACCAAAAGTGACAACCGAGATGCTGGAAATAGCGCTGAAACCCCCCATGATCAACAGTCGTCTCCCTCAGGGCTTAGTGCACAAATAATTATTTCCTGGTTATAACCAGCACATAGGAGAATGAAACTTATGATGACATTTCGGTCTGACTTGGACTGAAGTCTGACTGAAATGTCATAAATTTCAGTCTCTTACGTGCGGGTTATTTGTGTATTGTTCCAGTAACAATCTTGTGCCTTTTTATTCTTCAGGGCTCAGTATATACACATATCCATGCTGTAAGGGAAAGCTAATATTCTACCATGGTTTGGGAAGAGATGTGATTTCCTAGCTAATGATGATGAATCTAGTGGTGGTGATTATAATAATTCACCTGTGAAGTGTTAATTTATAATGCTAAATACATGGTCTGGTAGTGTCCTCATTGTTATCACCAAGGAACATACTGTAGTAGATCATGGGATCCAACTCCAGGAACTGATAGTGATGATGCTTTCACTGGCATGGGCAGTAGGTCGCGGACAAAGTTAGCAATGCATGCAGCAGCGGCTGGTAAGATAAAGAGCTTGGTGGCACCAGTGCCCGCTCCAGAAGGAAGCCATGCAACACAACCCAATGGGTGGGTGTGAGTTGGACCTGACTAACTTGTGCTACTAGGTCAGATGCCGTGCTCCTTCCTTAAGTGAATGTGACCTCACCTGACTAGGTTAGGGCATTGGCTTAAGCCGGTAGGTGAATTGGACCTGCCTTGCATGGGCCAGTAGTCCTGCTGCAGTGTTTCTTCTTTATGTTCTTATGACCCCAAGCCATGCCCCCCATACACACACACACACACACACATAACCAACCACAAATATAAAATAATGACTACAGACCACACCTGGGATTGGCAGGAGGCAGCACAGTTTGTGCCCAGCCCCCATCTATTTCATGAAACTGAAATCTAGCCAAATAGTACCCTTTGGAACAATGCCGATGAACTTTCATTTCTCTGAACTATTTCGATGAATCTCCAGCCTGGAGAAAACAAGAGACTTAAAAGAGAATCATCATTGGCTTGGCATCCCTTGTTTTGAAGGTTCTAGTTAACTAGCCTATTATTTTCCTTGTGGTTGTGATATGGTGACATTGTTGTGAAGGTGAGATCTGACATAATCACTCCAAAGTCTCTCATGCTCTACCGAATGATTTGAATTTGTTTTATACTCCATTCCAGTCTATTTCCTTGATCTTTCCTTAACAGAGTAGTTGAAACTTGTCCTTGCCATCAATGAACATCATATTGTTGCCAGTGGCAGATTGGATGACTTTCTATCAGCTTGGCAAATTGCCATGTCTTCAATCTAAGCCACTCTCCCATGGATTCTAGTATCTTCTGCCAAGGATAATACGGTGTTATGATTCATGATTCTGTCCATGTTTGATATGAGAATGAGAAAGAATGAGCCAAGACTGCTTTGGGGAACAGGTCACGTCACTATGGCAGCCCCAAACCTCACTCTGTTCACCATTATACTTTGGGTAGAAAAATGATGGAATCATATCACAGTAAGGGGCATACATTATACAATGATAACTGATTGCCTGCAAGTTAACATGACAGATGTGTGGCACAAATACAGTACTGTACATCAGTTCTAACATGCTAAATGAAACACCACAATTATTTATATAGGATAAGCAAATTTTGTTGTAAGCACCAAATTTATATACAGTACCAGGTGTTACTTTTGCGTGCGGTCTACCTGCACATTTACACTAACCTAACCTAACGTGTAGTCTACCACCTAACCTAACCTAGGTTAGGTTAGTGTAAATGAGCTGGTAGACCGCATACTAAAATAGCACCAGTACCAATATACAGAACAACTAAAAAAACTGATTTATGCCCCACAAAGGGAAAATGTTGAGTAAACTTAAGTCACAGAGTTATGGCTGTATTTTCTGGGAAAAACACCTATTGTACAAAAGTATTCTAAACAGTAGTCATTGATAACAGTGGTAATAATCAAACCAACCATTGGTCCAAGTCGGGCCGAAACGTCGTCGTAAGCTCCTCTCTTTTATATGTGCGGGTTGTGTGTGTATTGTTCCAGTCACGGTATTGTGCCTTTTTGTTATTTAAGGTGAAGGTTATTTTTAACCCTTTCGGGGTTTTGGTCGTACTAGTACGTTTTACACCCTGGGGTTATTGACGTACTTTTTTTATTATTATTAACACATCGGCCAATTCCCACCAAGGCAGGGTGGCCCGAAAAAGAAAAACTTTCATCATCATTCACTCCATCACTGTCTTGCCAGAGGGGTGCTTTACACTACAGTTATAAAATTGCAACATTAACACCCCTCCTTCAGAGTGCAGACGTACTAGTACGCCTAAATTCTAGCGCCCTCAAATCAAGCAGAAACAGGCTGTTAGGCCTAGATGTGATAGAATGGGTCTGTGCGGTCAGTGTGCGCAGTATAAAAGAATTCCTGCACCACACAGTGCATAATGAGGGAAAAAAAAACTTTTTGGTTTAAAACAGCGACTTTGCAGTCTATTTTCGTATGGTATTTATGCTTGTATTCTTGTTTTCTTCGTCTTATTTTATAGAATAGATGATATATTACAGAAATAGAGATAATTTTGACTGGTTTCACGATGACAAGTACCTTGAAACTGAGCGCAAAATAGCGAAAATGTTCGATTTTGGCCGATGTTCAAGAGTAAACAAATCACACCATGCGTCCAATACACATCAACTGGAGAGTCTAATATTCTTGCACAAGTTAGCTGATATTATTTATACCATTTTTACATAACAGTAAATCTTCTATTTTTTTGCGAGAATAAAAATTCAAAATGGAAAGCAAAAGTAATGTAAGAGGGGCCTGGAAACGTGACTAATGAACAGAGAAGATGTTATTTTAGTGCCAGGAATGTCTGCCTTGTTTATTATGGACCCTATTTTGAAATTGGCATCATTTGAAATTTGTGTGAAATTGGCCAAATTGCCATTTTCTGACCACTATTTTGGGTAGTTGAAATTGGTAAATAGGCGGTTTCTTGTACTCAATCGATGTGGAGAAAATTCTCCAAAAGAGGGGGCTACAAACCTTTTCTGACCTTAGAAAAGGCCCTGGCCTTAGAAAGGGCCAGACGGCGTAGACTGATGAAACATTGGAACTTGCCGAAAATAGGGCTCAAAGTGGGCGAAATCGCCGATGCGTAAATGTCATGGATACCGCTAACTTCACGAAAGCATAATTCCATTAGTTTTCGATCAAATTTCATAATTTTTGTGGCGTTATGATCGGAAAAAGATTCTCTATCATTTCATAAGATTTTTTTTTTTAAATTCGTGGACCCTGAGAACGTGTTTGAGAGAGACCCCTTGGACCCCCAAAGGGTTAAAAACTACTATGCACATTCAGAATAAACTTTCTCATGTTTCTTTAACCCTTTCACCTGGAGAGGGTTTCAGGGGTCAATGCCCCCACGGTTCGGTCTGAGATTTAAAATTCTTCTGAAATGGCAAAGATGTACAGTGGAACCTCGGTGTGACATCATGGTATGACTTGAGGTGACATCAGACGAGACGTCATGGTGTGATGTCGTGGGTAACATGTGATGTGGTACCACAATGTGGGTAACATTGAACATGATGTCATAGAACAGACAATAGCAAACTGACAGAAGAATTAGCTAGATAGCACAGGGAAGTGAGGAAAACATTGTGTAAGGTGTGTATGGGATGCACGCATGGGATATAGTGTTTCAGCATTCTGCTACACACGTGGGATGGTGACCCACCATAATATGAAAACTCTCTCCTAGGCATTTCCCATGGCTTGGACATACATGTGGCTGTCATCCACATGGCTTTGAGTGGGTTAAACACTAATACACAACTTTGGCCAGGAATTCACAAAGACAGCATAGAGAATGAGTTGTGGAGTGAGTGTTGGTGCTTGCTGGTGTAGCTGTAGGCAAGAACTTGCCACACCTTACACAAGCACATGTTCAGGGCAGACTTTACCACCGTTGACACCCCTCCTGGGAAAAAACACCACTAAACTCACTCCTGTTGTGCTGTAATTGGAAGTGATGAGCTGAAACAGAAGGGAGCAAAGTACAGGTGACACTGAACATGTGACTAATGACAGCACGAGATGCTGAGAGGGACCCAGTTAGTGCAGCAAAGATTTCCGAAGAAATTAAACATGTATCCACATCTGGATGATGTGGCTTGCAGACATGACATGAAAATGGCTTGTCGGTAGACAGATACTGCTGGAATGGGGCGTTGAACATGTGACTTCCATCTTCCTTACCCCCCCTCCTCTCGGCATAACACCACTGCTGCAACCAGTGCTGTCACCAGATATCAATGTATTTTTCTGGTGGGAAAGTGGAACAGAATTTTTCCTCCGTAAGCCATGAGTGTCGTAAGAGAAGACTAAAATGCTGGGCGCAAGGGGCTAGTAACCCTTTCTCCTGTATAAATTACTAAATTTAAAAAGAAAAACTTTTGTTTTTCCTTTTAGGTCACCTTGTCTCACTGGAATATGGCCTTTTTTTTTTTTAAATTCTGGTGAAATTATAATTCTTCGAAGGCAAGCCTTAAGATTTATTGGGTTATGGTACAGTGCAGTGTGTTGATGCAAGCCCTGTCAAGCCAATGGCTTGATAATAGAGTTGGGGGAGGGCATGTCCTATTGCTAAGTTGTCTGGAGCATGTATGAGACAGGTATGTCTGGTGAACTCAGGTCTAGATTATAACTAAGCCCACCAGATGGAAACAGGTCTAGTGGCATGGGCACACAATACAAGCTAGACAGGGGTTATATATGGTCCCCCTCACCACTCACTCTTAACACATTCTCAATCTTTCCATTAAGATAAGCACATAGGGAGACCAGAGAAGATAGGGCAAGTAAGCTCCTCCTCTCTCCTATGTGTGGGTTATTTGTGTATAAGAATTTTTCATCACCCTATCTTATAGCTGAGCTGAGGCCCACCCACACCTGCTGACCATTGTACACTTATCATATCACAATATTTTCAGCTTAACTCAAAATTAAATTTCTTTATGAGGCAAACTAACTCAAAATTATCACAACTCCAGCCCATCATAACTCAAGAGACCACTGTATACAAAATTTCATGGAAAACTTACAAAATTATGCAGGCATAAAGTTGCCCGCCTGGGCGCAATGTAACTATTACCTATTTCATCTGCTTTAAGACAAATCCATTGCTTAAGTCGACCATATTCTTAGCTACTTCACTAGTATGCCCTCCGTTCTATTGATGTTACATAAGAAACTATGTACCATTCAATTATGCACCACATGGGGTAGGAATTTTTTCTTTATACTGTGCACACCCACTGCCAAAACCCATCCTCTCAAGTCTAGGCCCAAATTTACCACTCGATACATTTGAAGGAGCTGTGCTTCAAACATGATGTGAAAGTGTTAAATGTATTCCTAAATACGTATTGTAATATTTCCTTTCTAAATGGAGAAACTCTTGACACATGGGTGATGATTCTCAGAACCATTAACACATTATATACCCTCTTGCACACCATGCTTCTGATAAAGCTTATTTACTACATTCTTTGTCGTTCATTCCCTCAATTGACACACCTTTGTATTTACATTCCACAGCATTTCTCACCCTTTTATACAATATGGTCCAAAGATACTTTACCCTTGCAGTAGTCCTCTCATTCCGTAAACCAGACATGTCAGGACAAGCTCCTTCCAATTAAAGACCTACATATAAACCAGGCAAAGAATTTTGAACAAGCCTTGTCGATGTTCTTAAATGTCACTCTTTTGGTTGCTGACATTGTCTTTATGAAGGCTTCAGGGAACAGGTTTAAGCAATGGTTATTCAATTTTTTTTTTAACTTTTTATATGAGAATTCCCTCCTAGTTGGTATGTCTCCCAGCTTAATATTTTGCTTTTGTTAGGGTTAAATTTCATTAACCGTTTAACAGATCATTCATGAAGTTTATCCAGGTCTTCCTGCAACCTTCTACAATTTTCTTCTATTTGCATTCTCTTTATTTATAATAATCTGTCAACAAGTATACAGGGGTTAGCTCCTGGAATCATATTACTGTTTACATACACCACTGTTCCTTATGGAACTCCACTAGTTGTATTACTTTTCTGAAGTTTCATTCATCACACTGACTGTTTTCTTTTGTTCAAGTATTCCTCTGTACCTGTACATGTTAATATCTTTTCTTTTACCCCAGCATGCTTTCCCAATGTGATATTTACCTATTAGGACTCCAGTAAAGTACTTCTTAGATGTTCAAGTTTCTTCCTCAACCTGGTAATTATTAAGGAGAGATCAAAATGTCCTTCTTGAGATCCTTTACAGCAATCTGCATAATACACTCAATAGGAACATTAACCTCTCACCTCTCCTGAATATTTCCATTTTCCAACTGTCTGTTACTACCAATCTGCTAAGGACCAAGGTAAGTAGCTTAAATAGTATTCCAGTCCATCCATTTAATATTAACAATATTTAATTTGGTTCTGATTCTATTGATGGTTCAAGTTCAATTAAGAGTCCCCTCACTGTCTTATTAGTCATTACAATGCTTTGATACAGTAGTTTTATGTGGCCCCTCTTCCCTTCTAATTTGTAAGAACTATGCAATCTCTGATCTTGTTGGCTACCTCTATTTCTTGAGCAATTTCCTTTCTCAGTGCTATCATTATCATTTATTGTGCAAGTGTATGAATGTATATGAAATTTAAGTCCTATGATGGTATACAATATACTGTAGTCGGTTAACGAATACCCCGGAAATCGTGCAATTATGTAAGTATAATTTTGTAAGTTCTTGTGGAAGTGTATTTTTGGGGGTCTGAAATAGACTAACCTACGTGAAATTTTTCCTTAAGGGAGTAAATTCGTTCGGTAATGGCACTTGAGCAGACTTCAGGAGTGAAGTTTTTACGAAACTCGGGGGTCCACTGTACATATACTGCTAAAGCTAAAAGGTACAAAAAAAAAAAAAAAAACAAGCTTTCATGTACAAATAAATGACTAATTCAATGTAAAAATGTTACTTCTAGGTTTTCAAACTCAAGCTACATAGTATACATGCTCTTTCCGAAAAAAAAAAAAGTAGAGGCAATAATACAAACAAGGCCAATTATTTACAACTAATTACCTTGAAGTGATACATATAAAATCACATGATCACTTTGCAATATGTGCAATTTAGATTATCTACTGGCTTACCCAGTGAACATTAAACTTTGTTTTGAATTTAGTCCTTGGAAATCGCCACAAGTAGTATCCAATACGCCAGGATAAAGTCTGTTGATGAAGACAGCTATTAGCTCATGCTTGCATGTACTGTACAGTATATCTTACTGTACTTTAAAGTTTAATCTGGTAGAAAACCAATTTACTGTGTATCTGAAGTATGGTAACTTTCCATAATGCTATTAGGATTGAGAAAACCCTTGAGGGACTAAACATATCCTTAATATCCTACTAACACTTTCTGTCTTGTTTATGAAACTTAGTGATTTTTTTTATAGGCTCATTTTCTTTTGGCATGGTGCTTGGCTCCCAAAATGAAAACATATCAGCGAGATTTATAAAAAATGCGCTAAATTGATTTTTTTTATTATTATTATTAATACATCGGCCAATTCCCACCAAGGCAGGGTGGCCCGAAAAAGAAAAACTTTCGTCATCATTCACTCCATTACTGTCTTGCCAGAGGGGTGCTTTACACTACAGTTATAAAACTGCAACATTAACACCCCTCCTTCAGAGTGCAGACACTGTACTTCCCATCTCCAGGACTCAAGTCCGGCCTGCCGGTTTCCCTGAATCCCTTCATAAATGTTACTTTGCTCACACTCCAACAGCACGTCAAGTATTAAAAACCATTTGTCTCCATTCACTCCTATCAAATACACACACGCATGCTTGCTGGAAATCCAAGCCCCTCGCACACAAAACCTCTTTTACCCCCTCCCTCCAACCTTTCCTAGGCCGACCCCTACCCCGCCTTCCCTCCACTATAGATTTATACACTCTCGAGGTCATTCTGTTTCGTTCCATTCTCTCTACATGTCCGAACCCCCTCAACAACCCCTCCTCAGCCCTCTGGATAATAGTTTTGGTAATCCCGCATCTCCTCCTAATTTCCAAACTCCGAATTCTCTGCATTATATTCACACCACACATTGACCTCAGACATGACATCTCCACTGCCTCCAGCCTTGTCCTCGTTGCAACATTCATCACCCATGCTTCACACCCATATAAGAGTGTTGGTATAACTATACTCTCATACATTCCCTCTTAACTTCCATGGACAAAGTTCTTTGTCTCCACAGACTCCGAAGTGCACCACTCACCCTTTTCCCCTCATCAATTCTATGATTCACCTCATCCTTCATAGACCCATCTGCTGACATGTCCACTCCCAAATATCTGAATACATTCACCTCCTCCATACTCTCTCCCTCCAATCTGATATCCAATCTTTCGTCACCTAATCTTTTTGTTATCCTCATCACCTTACTCTTTCCTATACATGTATTCACTTTCAATTTTCTTCTTTTACATCCCTTACCAAATTCATCCACCAACCTCTGCAACTTCTCTTCAGAATCTCCCAAAAGCACAGTGTCATCAGCAAAAATTCTCATACTAAAAACCCTCTTCTTTCCTTCGGCTTTATCACAAATGTTAACCACCCTTCCTTCAGAGCGTAAGCACTGCACTTTGTTGTGACACACTTGTTTACAAAGAATTTAACTAACCCATTCAATTACACGTATCTGACTGTTGAAGTACTGTAATAATTACTAAATATCATGCCAATTTCTGAAGTTCTTCACACTTGAATTTATCCTTGGTAATACAGCCTCTCCTCACTTAACGACAGAGTTCCATTCCTAAGACCACGTAAGTAAATGAATTTGTCGCTAAGCAAGGAGGCTGTATTTCTGTGAGGTTGCAATCCAAGTACAGTAGAAACCCCGTATCCACTTATTTGGTATCTGCGGTTTCAGTTATCCATGGTTTACTGTGGCCCAAAAATACAGTGGTACCTCGGTATACATCCTTAATCTGTTCCAGGACCTTGGACTTGTACCAAATGAATTTTCCCATAAGAAATATAGGGAAAACGATTAATCCGTTCCCATGAAAAAAATATCCTATTGTTATTGGCACATTATACATTGATGGGGTTGTATAAAATAATTTAAACACTGCTTAATACTAAAATACATACTACATAAATACAAAAGAATTAGATGAAATAAATGCAAATTTAACCTCGCTTTACTTTGCTGAAAAGAGTCAAGTGCCTACTAGGATAGTGCTGAGAAGGGAGGGAGGAGGAAATGTTATTGTTTGGAAGGAGAGTCCCCTTCTCTTTTCCCTATTTGGACCTGGTTGAAGCTCACCAGGTTTGACTTTTACTAAAAATCTGTCCAAAGAACTTTGCTTCTGCCTTCTCCTTAGGATGTTTTGGAAATGTGACATTGTCTGGTCATTCCAGACAATGCTATTACGGCTTGTTTGGGCTTTGTTGGGGGTGGCACTTCTCTGCAAAGTTTTTTGACGTCCATCCATTTGGCAAAGATTTCCTTGATTAATGAAGTAGGGGCTTCCTCTATCTCCTCTTCCGAGACTGAAGAGAGTGCATCCATCTTAATCATGTGCTCCTCCTTCTCAAGTTCCTGCAGCTCCTCATAGGTCACCTCTTCCCTGTACCCCTCCACTAACTCCTCCACATCACCATCACTCACATCCAGACCCATGGACCTGCCCAGAGACAATATCCTTACTATAGACACAGCCTCAAAGCCCTCAAAGTCCCTTTCAGCCACTGCTTCTGGCCACAAATTCCTCCAAGCAGAGTTCATTGTTCTGTATGAAACTTCCTGCCAGGCTTTGTCAATGAGAGTTATGCAATGGGCGATAGTAAAGTGTTCTTTCCAAAACTCTCTCAGGGTTAACTCTGTCAGAGGTCACTTCAAAGCACCTCTGGAATAGTGCTTTAGTGTAGAGTTTCTTGAAATGAATCACGACACGTGGTGTCGTGACTCATTTTGACCCATACAAGTTCTAGCACGTGAACATATTCCAAACAAAGGTTGTATACCAAGCAAAAATTTTCGCGTCCAAACAGGACGTATACCAAGTTGGACTTATTCCAAAGTGGACGTATACCGAGGTACCACTGTCCCTCTTAATTTTGCATAATGAAGGCCCCAAAGCACAAAGTAGAGAAGCTGGCAGTTCTTCAAAGCCTAAGAAGCTGTGAAGTGCTTCCCATTAGTAAAAAAGTAACAATTCTCTACTTATTGTGCATAATTTATAACAGGTATGTACAGGACTTATAAATAGGGTTTGCTATCCACGGTAGGTCCTTGGAATGTATCTCCCATGGATACAGGGGTCCTACTGTAGATTGTACCCAAGATTATGTCTGATTAGTTCCTCGTTGTTTGTGAAGATCAGTTAAAGTGTACAGTACCGTATTTTCATTTCTAGTAGGTTTTAGTATATACATATATATCTGTCGGGCCATAATGCTTTCCAGCACTAGTATTTTTTTTTTTACCCATCTCACCGTCCAAAACATCCCTTGTCCAAGTCTCTGTGAATACTCCAAACACAGCATATGCTTCTGTAAAGGACCCATTTATTGTATATAGTTAACTGTTATTTTTAAGTTTCAAACCATTCAAGTTGGAAAAGTTAGATGAGGGGAGATTTACAACTTGGAATGTTAGGGTTTGGTGTGGGTTATGCAAGTACAGTATTTCTCATACTTTACTATTCTGTAAAATAACTCTTGGTGTACATATTCTCAGCCCCCCTCCCCAGTAATGACTAAAATGAGCTGTTTTATGTTTAGCCCTGGTGTGTGTAAAATTGGTCTTCTGTATTCCATCGCTGTGCGTGTGCGTGCGTGCATCTCTTACTGTCGTTTAGTGTTTCTTTCCTTTCATGGTATCCCTCCCCCTAAAAAATGGCTGTTGCTGTTTACTATTTCCAGTTTTTTTTATGTGATTTTATATTATTGTCTCACATGTAGCTTTTGATAACTCAGGTCATAACATTGTCTATCAGTATTATTTGCAAATTTCTGGGCAAAAATACATGTACTCTTTAGCAAAGTGACATTACCTTTTTCAATATGTATCACTTTCTGACATATATACCTGGTAGTTACAAATTTTCCTGGCATGGTACCTACACATTTCATTTTTTATTTTTTTTTATCTTTCAGCCATGTTTACTGCAATGGTTTCTGAGACATTTCCTCTACCGTGTGTTTTGCAATTTTCACTCTTGTTCTAGTTAGACAAGTGTTCTGCTGTTATGCATCACCATTCATCTCATCTGTGTTGTTCCATACCTTTGTTTTGAATTTGTCACTACTATATAATTTGTCTTCAGTTTTTCTCTTCACTTTTTATAGACTAAATAAATATTCAGTAATTTCTCCCAAGAAAAACATTTTGCACTCTTTGTTAATATTCAATACTTAGATTAAGCATGTACAGTTCCTTCATCTCTCTCACAGAACTGGAAACACATTTCTCACTTTGCTAACTGCAGTTTTTAACTATGCACATACCACATGTAACTTTTCTTTGCATGTCCCACATAATATACTTCTGGTACATTTAAAACTTACTTTACACTACTGATTTAGTTCATTAACATTCTGAGTTGTTTATTTGGGTAATTTATAAAAAGTTTAATTTATAGACTTGGTGTCTTTATCAGTAGTTAAAAGCCCTCAGTAACAAATTCAGATATAATTTAGGCATTTTATATAAGACTTTCTGGCAATTCTTGCCACTTCTTCAGGCTTAATTTATACTGATTCAGAATTATTAAAAGGTTTCTGGCATCTAATATCCAATGAAGGGAGTTTTAATACCTACTTGCTGGCACTGACTTTGGTGTCAAGTCAGTGGAAATGGGGCAGTTCAACTGACTTGGTGAGTAGAGGGTGAAAAGGAAACATGTATACTGTACTTGCTTGCATGCAGTACCATGGTATACATGTTTATACAGGCATACCTCGCTTTAGAGCGCTATGCTATTACGACACTTTTCAATTATATTCATGTTTATTATTTTTGGACATGCCTTGCTATTAAGATGGTTTTTGGTGATAGAGAATTCATTTTTATTTTTACTCTTGGATCTTTTATTTAGGCCTAATGCTATTGTGCGCTAATAAATGGTAGTGTAAACACGTTTTTAGGCTTTTTATATGCACTGGGAGGTGAGAGAGAAAAAAAGGGGGGGAGCAGCAGCCAGGGGGGGGCTGTGATTCTCTTTATGGCAGTGGTCTGGAATCTAAGTTACTGTATTGCGAGGTATGCCTGTACACTGTAGGTAATGAATATAATAAGAATTCACCTGCTTTGGCTTCTTTCCCCATCCTTATCCTCCCAATACAGATTGGCCATCACAGGCAGCACTGTTAGTACATACTACCATCCCTGGCTCAGTATTATACTGTACTGTATTACAGCTTCTGAAAATAAAAGATAATTCATCACTTTACCCGTTTATTGAGCTTCAGCCATGTGGTGTATCCTTTGGAGTCAACATATTGCAGGCCAAAGAACCAGATCTCTCTAAGGCCAATGGTTTTCACCACCTGGTCGAACAACTGCTTGCCAGTCGTGTTGGGCTGGATTGCAAACTCCAGCTCCGCATCCATGGTGGTAACCCGAACATTTACCTGAGGATAAAATATAAAAATTATCATATTTTGTCTTTACTGTTTGTCTAGTGATGAAGTTAGAAAGACATGACCCCACACACCATTGATTATCAGCTTGTATTCGTATCTCACACAACCAGAAGTGCATGCAAGCTACTTAACCCGGTGTCCAGCTACTCTACTCATCTCTTGTTTAAGTTTGGTGACAACCTTTTTCCCTTAACATACGTGTGACCTGTAAATTTGATTACTGTACAGTATAAACCAAAACCTCAAATGGAGACAGAAATATAGTCTCTTTACACTTGTTTCTGTCTGTATGTGTCTTTTCTCAATGTATTGACAAGTGTGCACTACACTTTGATGTTTCATCATACACACAAAACTTGGCAAGTATCTATAAACAAGTGTCTGACAACTGGTAACTACCACCCCCATTCATTAAAACAAAAACACACACACACATGAACAGAGGAAAGAGGACGATACCAAAATGTTTAAACTTACATATTTAGGCACCTATACACAAAAGTACAATTATCATACCTAGTGTAAATTACCTAGGATAACCCTAAAGTCAGACTATACCAATACTGGTACTCAACGTTAGGTTAATGATTATACCATCAAAATTAGCTAATATTAAATTAATGGGAATGCCTCAAAGACCTAAATATGTACTCTGAAGCAGAGGATAAATATAAATAAAAATATGGTATGTACATACAGTAGAACCCCATATCTGCAGATTCAGTTTCTGCAATTTCAGTTATCAGTTTACTGTGGCCCAAAAATAACTTAATTTTGCTTAATAATGACACCAAAGTACAAAATTAGTGATGGTGGCAGTTCTTCAAAGCTAAGAGAAGCAGTGAAGTGTTTCCCATCAGAGAAAAAATGGTAAATCTCAACTTAATACAACAAAAAAATTGTATGCTGAGGTCGCTAAGATGTACAGCAAGAATTAATCTGCCATTCGTGAATTATAATAATGTACAATGTATTTTATTATGTAATGCTGGTAATATCTTACTGTGCATAATTTATCAATTCAACTTTATCATAAGTATGTACGTAAACAAAAAACGACATACATACATACATACATATAATAAAAAAAAATAAAAAAAATCTCTCAATCTCACTCTCTCTCAATCTCACTCTCTCTCTCAATCTCAATCTCACTCTCAATCTCAATCTCAATCTCAATCTCACTCTCAATCTCAATCTCACTCTCAATCTCAATCTCACTCTCAATCTCAATCTCACTCTCAATCTCAATCTCACTCTCAATCTCAATCTCAATCTCAATCTCAATCTCAATCTCACTCTCAATCTCAATCTCAATCTCAATCTCACTCTCAATCTCAATCTCAATCTCAATCTCACTCTCAATCTCAATCTCACTCTCAATCTCAATCTCACTCTCAATCTCACTCTCACTCTCAATCTCAATCTCACTCTCAATCTCAATCTCACTCTCAATCTCAATCTCACTCTCAATCCTCAAACTAATTTCTCAATCAAGTCAAATTAATCTCATGTATTCACTCATACCTCATACTCTCAATTCATTCTCTCAATTTCAGTTATCATCTCACTTCATCTCAATCTCACTTCAATTCTAATATACTCTCAATTCAATTATTCATCTTCAATCTAAGAACTTCAATTTCACCATCAATTCAATCTCACTCAATCAATCTCATCCAGTCCTAGATCTCATCCAAATCTCAATCTCATTCATTTCAATCTCAATTCATTTCAATATCTAATCTCTCTTCAAATTTTCAATCTCACTTTTATCATATTTCTCAATCTCATACTCTCAATTCAATTCTCTCAATCTCACTCTCTCTCAATCTCACTCTCTCTCAATCTCACTCTTCTCAATCTCATCCTCTCAATCTCACTCTCTCTCAATCTCACTCTCTCCAATCTCACTTCTCTCCAATCTCACTCTCTCTCAATCTCACTCTCTCTCAATCTCACTCTCTCTCAATCTCACTCTCTCTCAATCTCACTCTCTCTCAATCTCACTCTCTCTCAATCTCACTCTCTCTCAATCTCACTCTCTCTCAATCTCACTCTCTCTCAATCTCACTCTCTCTCAATCTCACTCTTTCTCAATCTCACTCTTTCTCAATCTCACTCTTTCTCAATCTCTATCTATCTCTCTCTCTCTCTCTAGGTTCCCTACTATCCACAGTAGGTCTTGTAACGTATCACCCGCAAATACGGGGGGTAATACGATATGTGTAAAGTACTTGAAGGCCTGGTCCCAAATCTGCACACTGCCATAACATACTGGAGTGAGATATCTTACCTTATACCTTTGATATACCTTTGAAAAGTTTCGAGAGTATCTACTCTGAGCCCGGCCATGGGCCAGGCTCGTCTGGTGCTTGCCTGGTCAACCAGGCTGTTGCTGCTGGAGGCCCGCTGCCCCACATATCCATCACAGCCTGGTTGATCTGGCACCTGGTGAAGATATTTGTCCAGTTTCCTCTTGAAGGCTTCTACACTGGTTCCAGCCGTGTTTCTGATATCTTCTGGTAAGATGTTGAATAGTCTGGGACCCCGGATGTTAATACAGTGCTCCCGTATTGTCCCCACCGCACCCCTGCTCCTCACTGGGTTTATTTTACACTTTCTCCCATATCTCTCACTCCAGTATGTTGTTATGGCAGTGTGCAGATTTGGGACCAGGCCCTCAAGTACTTTCCATGTATATATTATCATGTATCTCTCTCTCCTCCGCTCCAATGAGTACATGTTCAAGACTTGAAGGCGTTCCCAATAATTTAGATGTTTCAATGGCTCAATGTGAGCCGTAAACGATCTCTGGATTTGTTCCAGCTCTGCTATTTCTCCTGCCCTGAACGGGGCCGTCAGCACTGAGCAGTATTCTAAGTGAGGGAGCACTAGCGATTTGAATAGTGTCACCATCGGCATTATTTCCCTTGTTTTGAAAGTTCTCAATACCCAGCCCGTCATCTTCCTGGCTGTTGTGATCTTTGTCATAACGTACTGGAGTGAGATATCTGCACACTGCCATAACATACTGGAGTGAGATATCTGCACACTGCCATAACATACTGGAGTGAGATATCTGCACACTGCCATAACATACTGGAGTGAGATATCTGCACACTGCCATAACATACTGGAGTGAGATATCTGCACACTGATATAACATACTGGAGTGAGATATCTGCACACTGCCATAACGTACTGGAGTGAGATATCTGCACACTGCCATAACGTACTGGAGTGAGATATCTGCACACTGCCATAACGTACTGGAGTGAGATATCTGACACACTGCCATAACTACTGGAGTGAGATATCTGCACACTGCCATAACATACTGGAGTGAGATATCTGCACACTGCCATAACATACTGGGGTGAGATATCTGCACACTGCCATAACATACTGGAGTGAGATATCTGCACACTGCCATAACATACTGGAGTGAGATATCTGCACACTGCCATAACATAACTGGAGTGAGATATCTGCACACTGCCATAACGTACTGGAGTGAGATATCTGCACACTGCCATAACGTACTGGAGTGAGATATCTGCACACTGCCATAACGTACTGGAGTGAGATATCTGCACACTGCCATAACGTACTGGAGTGAGATATCTGCACACTGCCATAACGTACTGGAGTGAGATATCTGCACACTGCCATAACGTACTGGAGTGAGATATCTGCACACTGCCATAACGTACTGGAGTGAGATATCTGCACACTGCCATAACGTACTGGAGTGAGATATCTGCACACTGCCATAACGTACTGGAGTGAGATATCTGCACACTGCCATAACGTACTGGAGTGAGATATCTGCACACTGCCATAACGTACCAGAGTGAGATATCTGCACACTGCCATAACGTACCAGAGTGAGATATCTGCACACTGCCATAACGTACCAGAGTGAGATATCTGCACACTGCCATAACGTACCGGAGTGAGATATCTGCACACTGCCATAACATACTGGAGTGAGATATCTGCACACTGCCATAACATACTGGAGTGAGATATCTGCACACTGCCATAACTACTGGAGTGAGATATCTGCACACTGCCATAACATACTGGAGTGAGATATCTGCACACTGCCATAACATACTGGAGTGAGATATCTGCACACTGCCATAACATACTGGAGTGAGATATCTGCACACTGCCATAACATACTGGAGTGAGATATCTGCACACTGCCATAACATACTGGAGTGAGATATCTGCACACTGCCATAACATACTGGAGTGAGATATCTGCACACTGCCATAACATACTGGAGTGAGATATCTGCACACTGCCATAACATACTGGAGTGAGATATCTGCACACTGCCATAACATACTGGAGTGAGATATCTGCACACTGCCATAACATACTGGAGTGAGATATCTGCACACTGCCATAACATACTGGAGTGAGATATCTGCACACTGCCATAACATACTGGAGTGAGATATCTGCACACTGCCATAACATACGGGAGTGAGATATCTGCACACTGCCATAACATACTGGAGTGAGATATCTGCACACTGCCATAACATACTGGAGTGAGATATCTGCACACTGCCACTAACATACGGAGTGAATATCTGCACACTGCCATAACATACTGGAGTGATATCGCACACTGCCATAACATACGGGTAGATATCACACGATAAGGGTAGTATCAACTGCCTATCTGTGTGAGATATCTGCACACTGCCATCATACTGGGTGAGATATCTGCACACTGCCATACATACGGAGTGAGATATCTCACTGCATAACATAAGATGAGATATCTGCACATGCATCTCTAGGGTATCTGACTGAAAAATAAACATAAGCGTATAATACTTGTCCCACGCAGGCTTTATCGAGTCACAGACAGATCCGTCTGTGACTCGATAAAGTCCACTGCGTGGGCGAAACGTTGTCAATAAAGGATCACATTATAACATAAGAACATAAGAAAGGAGGAACACTACAGCAGGCCTGTTGGCCCATACTAGGCAGGTCCTTCACAATCCATCCCACTAACAGAAAATTGCCCAACCTAATTTTCAATTCTACCCAAGAAATAAGCTTTGAAGATTCTATTAACTCAAGTTCAAGTCCCACTCAAATCCAACCCCTCTCACTCATGAATTTATCCAACCTAAATTTGAAACTACCCAAGGTCCTAGCTTCAATGACCCTACTAGGCAGACTGTTCCACTCATCAACTACCCTATTTCCAAACCAATATTTTCCTAAATCCTTTCTAAATCTAAACTTATCCAATTTGAATCCATTATTGCGAGTTCTCTCTTGGAGAGATATCCTCAAGACCTTATTTATATCCCCCTTATTAATACCCATCTTCCACTTATATACCTCGATCATGTCTCCCCTCATTCTTCGTCTTACAAGTGAATGTAATTTAAGGGTCTTCAATCTTTCTTCATACGGAAGATTTCTAATGCTATGAATTAACTTTGTCATTCGTCGCTGAATGTTTTCTAACGAATTTATATCCATTCTGTAATATGGAGACCACCTTTATACCTTTGAAGAGTTTCGAGAGTATCTACTCTCTGAGCCCGGCCATGGGCCAGGCTCGTCTGGTGCTTGCCTGGTCAACCAGGCTGTTGCTGCTGGAGGCCCGCTGCCCCACATATCCATCACAGCCTGGTTGATCTGGCACCTGGTGAAGATATTTGTCCAGTTTCCTCTTGAAGGCTTCTACACTGGTTCCAGCCGTGTTTCGGATATCTTCTGGTAAGATGTTGAATAGTCTGGGACCCCGGATGTTAATACAGTGCTCCCGTATTGTCCCCACCGCACCCCTGCTCCTCACTGGGTTTATTTTACACTTTCTCCCATATCTCTCACTCCAGTATGTTGTTATGGCAGTGTGCAGATTTGGGACCAGGCCCTCAAGTACTTTCCATGTATATATTATCATGTATCTCTCTCTCCTCCGCTCCAATGAGTACATGTTCAAGACTTGAAGGCGTTCCCAATAATTTAGATGTTTCAATGGCTCAATGTGAGCCGTAAACGATCTCTGGATTTGTTCCAGCTCTGCTATTTCTCCTGCCCTGAACGGGGCCGTCAGCACTGAGCAGTATTCTAAGTGAGGGAGCACTAGCGATTTGAATAGTGTCACCATCGGCATTATTTCCTTGTTTTGAAAGTTCTCAATACCCACCCCGTCATCTTCCTGGCTGTTGTGATCTTTGTCTTGTTATGGTCTTTAAACGACAGATCAGCAGACATAATTATTCCCAAGTCCTTTACGTGTTCCTTTCGTTCTATGTGGTGACCCTCTTGCGTTTTGTATATAGTGTTCCTTTTGAGTTCTTCATTTTTCCATACCTAAGCAGCTGAAACTTATCACCATTGAACGTCATGTTGTTCTCCACTGCCCATTGGAAGACCTTGCTTATGTCCTCCTGTAATTTTTCAGTGTCCTCTACCGTAGTGACTTTCATGCTTATTTTAGTGTCATCTGCAAATGATGATACAAAAGTGTGCTGGGTGTTTTTATCTATGTCTGCTATGAGGATGAGAAACAGCAGAGGTGCCAGGACAGTGCCTTGGGGCACTGAGCTTTTGACCTCGCTGATGCTGGATCTTGCCCTGTTCACTACTACTTTTTGTGTTCTTTGTGTTAGGAACTCAAAATCCATCTGCCTACCTTCCCGTAATGCCTATGGCCCTCATTTTGTGCGCTATCACTCCATGATCGCATTTGTCAAACGCCTTTGCAAAATCTGTGTAAATCACATCTGCGTTTTGGTCGTCCTCCAATGCCTCCGTAATTCTGTCATAATGGTTCAGCAGCTGTGACAGGCATGATCGACCGCTCTAAAGCCA
This sequence comes from Cherax destructor, assembly GCA_009830355.1. Lineage (NCBI taxonomy): Eukaryota > Metazoa > Arthropoda > Malacostraca > Decapoda > Parastacidae > Cherax > Cherax destructor. The sequence continues at coordinate 177,680 of WNWK01003074.1, forward strand.
TGCTGGTTCGGGTTATGTTGGTTGTGCTGGTCCATGAACTTTGTAATCTGCCGTCTCATCACTCTTTCAAAGATTTTATGATGTGAGAAGTGAGGGCTACTGGTCTGTAATTTTTAGCTAGTGCTCTACTACCTCCCTTATGCAAAGGAGCTATGTCTGCACTCTTTAAGGCCTCTGGAATTTCACCTAGATCTAAGCTCTTTCTCCACAGAATACTAAGGGCTCTTGCTAATGGTACTTTGCACTGCTTTATAAATAAAGCATTCCATGAATCTGGTCCAGGTGCTGAGTGAGTGGGCATGTTGGCCATTTCTTTTCGAAATCTATGGGATTTGTACTAATGTCGGTTAGGTGGTCTGCGCAGCCTTCTGCTGGAGTGAAAAATATTTCTGCATTTTCTACCTTGCTGTCATTTAGTGGGTTGCTGAACACTGACTCATACTGTTCTTTTAGAATTTCACTCATTTCCTGTTCATCGTCCGTATACGAATCTCCTCTCAATAATGGTCCAATTCTACAGGTAGTTCTTAGCTTGGATTTTGCATAGGAGTAGAAATATTTTGGGTTTCTTGCAATATCCTGTATGGCTCTTTGTTCCCTTTGTACTTCTTCTGTCAGTATGACATCTTAAGTTTTGTTCTAATTCCGTGATCTCTCGGTTAAGGCTATCTCTCTTCTGTTGCAACATAACTGTTTTTCAGCAATTCAGTAACCCGTTTTCTTCTCCTGTACCATCTCCTACGCTCTCTCTCTATATCTGATCTTCTTCGGGGTTTCCTCAATGAGTACGTGTTTCATACATACCTTGTATGCTTCTGTATTCAGCTTCTCTAGGCACTGGTGGGGATTTAGGGTGCTCATGTCTGATTCCCATGATATGTCTGATAGCTCTTGGTTTATTTTTTCCCAGTCAATTCTATGGTTATTAAAATTAAACTTACTGAACATTCCGTCTCTAACATTAGTGTCGCAGTTCCCTAACCCTGAGTTAATACTAGTTTGAACTTCTATGATGTTATGATCAGAGTATATTGTTTTTGTAACTGTTATGTCTCTGATTAATTCCTCGTTGTTTGTGAATATCAAATCCAGGGTATTTTCATTTCTAGTGGGATCAATTATCTGTTGGTTTAGTGAGTACTTTTCACAAAGCCTCATTAGTTCCCTGGCATGTGCCTGTTGGGCCAGGGTGCTTCCAGGAGTTATTTCTGGTATAACATTGAGCTGCGTAATCTAGGTGAGGCCTTACTAATGATGTATAAAGCTGTAATATAACCACTGGACTTCTGTTGCTTACACTTCTTGATATAAATCCCAGTAATCTATTTGCTTTATTTCTTACGCTTAGGCATTGCTGTCTTGGTTTAAGGTTGCTGCTTACCATCACCCCCAAGTCCTTCTCTGCAATCTGTATGGCTAAGTTCTACGTTATTTAACTTATAAGTGCTTGGGTTATGGACACTCCGAGCTTCAGAACCTTGCATTTATCTACATTGAACTGCATCTGCCACTTTTCTGACCACGAATTAAGTTTGTCTAAATCTTCCTGAAGTTCTATGACATCTATGTTTGAATCAATTATCCTACCTATCTTCGTGTCGTCGGCGAATTTGCTCATATCACTAGTAATTCCCTCATCAAGGTCATTGATATATATTATAAATAACAATGGGCCTAAGACTGATCCCTGTGGAACACCACTTGTTACAAGTCCCCATTCGGATTTAACCCCATTTATGCACACTCTCTGCTTCCTATTGGTGAGCCATGACTCGATCCATGACAGCACTTTTCCCCAATGCCATGAGCTGCCACTTTCTTTAACAGTCTCTGGTGCGGTACTCTATCAAAAGCCTTACTAAAGTCTAAATAAACAATATCGAATTCTTTATCGTGATCAACAGCCTCAAAAGCTTTACTGAAGAAGGTTAATAAATTAGATAGGCAGGAACGGCCCTCGTGAATCCATGCTGGGTATCATTAATCAAATTATGGTTATCTAGATGGCTTCTAATAATATCAGCTATAATTGACTCTAGTAATTTGCCTACAATTGAGGTCAGGCTTATTGGGCGGTAGTTTGACGGTAGTGACTTGTCCCCTGCTTTAAAAATAGGAATTACATTAGCCATCTTCCACATATCAGACACTACACCTGTTTGAAGAGATAAATTAAAAATGTTAGATATTGGTTCACAGAGTTCCATTTGCATTCCTTAAGAACCCTTGCAAAAAGCTCATCAGGACCCGGCGATTTATTTTGTTTCAGTCGGTCCAGCTGTTTCATAATCATTTCGCTAGTGACTGTGATATTACATAATTTATCTTCTTCTGGCCTCTGTAAAAATTAATTACTGGGATATTATTAATGTCTTCCTGTGTGAAAACCGAGAGAAAATAATAATTAAAAATAGAGCACATATCATTCTCCTTGTCAGTAAGATGCCCAAAGTTATTTTTAAGGGACCTATCTTATCCTAACTTTTGTTCTATAAACCTGGAAAAACTTTTGGGTTAGTTTTGAATCCTAGCAACTTTAATTTCATAGTCCCGTTTAGCTTTTCTTATTCCCTTTTAACGTCCCTCTTAATGTCAGTATACTGATTTATAAGATGACCCTCACCTCTTTTTATGCGCCTATAAATTCCTTTCTTCTGCCCTAAAAGATATTTGAGCCTATTATTCATCCATTTTGGGTCATTTCTACTTGATCTAATTTCTTTATACGGGATAAATGTTCTTTGGGCAGCCTGTATAGTGTTAAGAAAACTGTCATATTGATACCTCTTCTTCACCCCAGTCCACAGTTGATAAGTGTTCTCTAAGTCCATTATAATCTGCTAAGCGAAAATCTGGGACCATTACTGAATTATCCCTACTATCATACATCCATTCAATGCTAAAGGTAATTGACTTGGTGATGAGCCGAGTTCCTCTGTAATTTCTAAATTATTAACAAGGGTTTCTTGCTTGCCAGAACCAAGTCAAGTAGGTTATTTCCCTTGTAGGTTCTGTTACAAACTGCTTCAAAAAACAATCCTGAACTACTTCTAAAAGTCGTTAGATTCTAAATTCCTGTCATTTATTTCCATCCGAGATATCTCACACTGCCATAACATACGGGAGGGGAGATCTGCACAATGCCATAACATAATGGGGATATCTGAACACTGCCATAACATACTGGAGATATCTGAACACTGCCATAACATACTGGAGATATCTGAACCACTGGTCGCAAAAACATACTGGAGATATCTGAACACTGCATAACATACTGGAGATATCTGAACACTGCCATAACATACAGGGTGAGATATCTGCACACTGCCATAAATAATGGAGTGAGATATCTGCACACTGCCATAACATACGGGAGAGATCTGACACTGCCACAACATACGATGTGAGATATCTGCACACTGCCACAACATACTGGAGGGAGATATCTGCACTACCATAAATACGGGAGTGAGTTATCTGCACTGCCATAACATACTGGAGTGAGATATCTGCACACTGCCATAACATACTGGAGTGAGATATCTGCTCACTGCCATAACATACTGGAATGAGATATCTGCACACTGCCATAACATCTGGAGTGGGAGATATTGGGAGAATGTGTAGAATAAACCCTATGAAA